>CM044014.1:59893893-59948893 GCA_024085815.1 Flaveria linearis | reverse complement strand
TGAAGATGTCACAACAGCTGACATCTACTTATAAAATTCCTAAGTGTTCTACCTATTACAAGTACTGAAAAAGAAACTACTGAAAAGCTACAACGACTGAAGAACAAACTCTTCAGTCGTTTACAACTACTGACCTGTAACAGCTGAAGAACAAACTCTATTGGACCAAAAGAACCAATGAGCCAAGATCAGGAAAACCTCTAAGTCCCACATGCCACTGCAACAACTGCTGAAGACTCCCATCAGCTGTTCTGATAAAGTCTGAAGATCAAAGTATGAAGATCAAAGAACTGAAGAACAACAGCTGAAGACTCTAAAGTACTGAAGACAAGTACTAAAGTCTGAAGTACTGATCATACAAGTACTGAAGACTTCAAGTACTGAAGATAAGTACTGAAGAATCAAAAGCTGAAGAACTGAAGACCTTCTACTGAAGCACAAAGTCTGAAGACAAAGACTGAAGACAACAGCTGATGACATCTACTGAAGTCATCAGCTGATACATCATCTGAAGCCCAAGTCTGAAGAACCAAGTGTTGAAGATTCAGAGTTTGTCACAACAGCTGAAGAAGTCTTCTTCAGTTGTTGTGATGGTTTTTCCCTTTCAGTAGTTTTGTAATTTTATTTCAGTAGTTTGTATAACAGCTGAAGAGCTTGTTCTTCAGCTGTTATAGTATCAGTAGTTATAAACGACTGAAGAGTTTGTTCTTCAGTCGTTGTAGGATTTCAGTAGTTTACTTTTGTCAGTACTTGTAAAAGATAGGAACACTTTTGTAAGAAGATGTCAGCTGTTGACATCTTCAGTAGTTTTATGTTCCGTCAGTTGTAATTTTAATAATCGGTTGATGTCAGAGAAAGGACATCATCACCATCCTTTTGCCGCCTATAAAAGGATGGTGAACCATGCTGTTTTAATTGCCGAAATGTGTTGAGCAATAGAACAATTAATTTTTCGCAGAACTCTTTTCTCTCTCTATGTTTGTGCTTTTACTTGCAATATCTTTTATGTTCTTGCTATAATTGCTAATTAACGTGCTAAATCCGCTGCAAACCAATCTGATTGATCAAACGAGAGGCTGAGATCCTGTCAAATGGTATCAGAGCAGGTTAATCATTGATCAATTTCACTATTGATCATTTGAAACTGCTCTTTTGATCTCTCTGTTTGATCGAATTAGCAATTTGCAAGAATTAGCCATAGAGAGTGAGTTTCTGCTGTTTCTGGCCAAAATCTTGAGGTCCTCTGGTGGTTTTGAGTTACGTTTGTCTTGTTTAAACTTGTTTTTGACTAAAACCTGAGATGACGACACCAACTAATGATCCTCACAATACTGGTTCCTCAACCAAGCCTCCGATGCTTGTTAGGAACGAGTATAACATATGGCAAAGACGTATGCTTCACCACTTGGCTGTCAATAGTGCTGGTTGTTGGAAGTCAGTGGTGCATGGACCATACAAGCCTATGGTGAGCGTCCCTGAATCTAATGAACAGGTTGCGAAGAAACCTGAACAATATTCGGACGAAGATCTAAAGCTATTCGAAATTGATGCTAGAGCCCCTGGAATTTTAGCCATGGCTATTCCTAATGAGATTTATTCAGGGCTCTTGCATTATGAGTCTGCTCATGACCTATGGGTTGCTCTAAAGGAACAATTTGGAGGAACTGATTCGATCTTAGCAAACAATAGGGAAATCCTCGCCCAACAATATGAGACATTCTCATATAGAAAGGGTGAGACTCTGACCCAGCAGTTTGAGCGGTTCTCTTGTTTGATCTCTGAGCTGAAGATGGTCAAACAAGAGTACTCCAACAGCCAGATGAACAACAGGTTCCTCAGGTCACTGCCTGAGAGATGGGACACATATACCATTGTCCTACGCTCCAGTGCTGATCTGGAAACTCTATCTCTCACCCAACTTCATGGAAAACTGCTCACTTTTGAGAGAGAGGTAGAGCAAAAGAGGAAGTTGTCCTCTTCTGGCAAGCTCGCTGATGACTTTGTCCAAGGTAATGCTGCCTTGATAAGTCATGAGTCAGAATATGCTTCATCAGAAAGTTCTTATGATGAGCATATTGATTTCTCTACCAACTCAGAACAAGCTTTTGTTGGTGTTAGTAGTTCAGGAGGTGGTGGTGACAACTTGTGTTTTCTAATGGAGGACTTGAAGGGCATTCCAGATGATGATCTGGAAGAGATGGATATTTTGAACCAAATGGCAATGATAAATATCCGCTCTCAAAAGTTCTACAAGAGAACTGGTAGGAAATTCCCTGGACTCTCTGCCAAAACCAAAGTTGGTTTTGACAAGAGCAAGTTGAGGTGTCACAAGTGCCAAAGGCTTGGACACTTTGCAAGAGAGTGTAGATCGTCTGGATCTAACTCCTCTGCATCCTTTGTGACTTTTCCCAGCAATAGCTCACAGCACAGAGGGCAACCTTCCTCCAGTTCTGGCCATCCATCACAAGCACAGGCACCACCTGCTTATTTTATGCCACAGGGTCATATGCCATATCCTTACCCCTGTTACTACATGCCTCAGCCTAGTCAAGCTCAAGCACCCTCGGCTCAACCACCTCATGCTCTTCCTGAGCCTCAATCTTCCCAATCACATCATCATACACAACCTCAACAACATAGCTTTTTCACCCCAAGTGTTGTTGACTGGAGTAGTCTACCAGAAGAGCTATCTGGTCAGGAACAACTACTCCAAGGTGCTGGTCAACATGGTGGTGACCAACCTTTTGGAAATCTTGCTTTGATGGCCCTTGATTCTGCTGAGGGGTCATCATCGAATGCCTCATCTCAGGTATCCACTGAGGCAAAAGCCAAGCTTTGTTCAGAATCATGCATAGAAGCATTTGCTTCTATTAGAGAAGCAAATGTAGCTTTAATAGATAAAAATCTTGAGCTTGAGCACACTATTTCCAAAAGAAAAGCTGATTTTGAGGCTGTACTCAAAGATAAAAATGATGAGATTTACAAGCTTAAATGCCAAATCAAAGATGATAAAGCTAGGGAAGATGTACTTCTAGAGAAGTACAGAGACCTCAAGGAAACTCTTGCAACCACCCAAGTTGAGTGTGATCGATGGGTGCAATCATGCAAGGGTTTTGAAATGCTTCTTAGCAAGCAATCAGCTTCCAATGTGAAGTTTGACATTGGTTATAATCACACTGCTCCTCCTACAGATTTCACTTCAAGAGCAGAAGTTGAATCTGATGGGGAGAGCAATAACCAATCCATCTCATCATGTGACCTACTATCTTCTGAATCAGCATCATCAGAGATAGAAGTCAGCATTAACTCCTGCCAAAACCAATCAGCTGATGCTATAACAGCTGATGGTTCAAATGCTGACTGTCACATGACCAAAAGGCTGATCAACTCAGGTGTTGTCACTAGAAGTACTGAAGGTACTGGAGAGCAAGTGACAACATCTAAAGTTCAAACCTCAAATACTGTTGGCACTAAAGAGAAGAAAACTAACAGTAGGAAAGGTTTGAAGACAGCTAAAGAGGATACCAGGAAAGCAGGCACCAGGAAGAAAACTGTTGGTACTGATGGCAAACAGCTGAAGAACAAGTCTTCAGCAGTTTCATCCTCTTCAGCTGATGATCAGCATAAGATGAAGAAGAAGCCATGTGAGATATGTGGCTTGTTCAATCATCTTACTTATGATTGTTGGTACAAAAGGGGTTCCAAACTCAAACAGAAGGAGAAAATCAATGAGGACATCAATATAATGAAAAATGAGTTTGAAATCAAGTTTGTACTAGCAACATCCAAGCCTGAAATCCCTAAGCCCAAAGCTAAATCTAAAAGGTAGGGGTTACTCAGGCAACAGCTGAGGTTGCTCAGAAAAAGATGGTACAACTTAGGAATCCATCATCAGCAAACTCCAATGTGTCTGAAGAGCTGAAGGCTTTATCACAAAATCAGACACAGCTGGTGATGATGGTTCAGCAACTAGTGGGAAGAGTCAACCACTTAGATGCTCCTGTGTTGAAACCACAGAAAAGGAAGTCCAAGCCAAAGGGTTCCTCTTTTGCACCATCTTCTTCACCTCAGGCTGTCACACATAACACACCTATTAGTGCTGCACCTGTAGTTGAAAATAGACCCAAAACCAAACAGGTTTGGGTCTCTAAGACTAACTAACACATGGTTGTGTTTGCAGGGTTCTTCAACATGCCATAGAAGCATCTGGTATGTAGACAGTGGAGGATCCATACACATGACAGGAAGCAGCTCCCTTCTTAATGACTACTCTCAAGGAAAGAAGGGATTTGTTTCCTTTGGCAATGATGCAAAGGGTTACATCATCGGAAAAGGCTTTGTTTCCAATGGGGAAATAAGGTTTGATGATGTTAACCATGTGGAGAATCTCAAGTACAATCTCTTGAGTGTCAGTCAAATATGTGACAAAGTCCATGTTGCCCTTTTCACAAGCCAGAACTGTCGGATTCTGTCATCCAAAGTTCTGAGTTTGATTGACAAGGCATTGGATGAACACACTCTCCTGAAGGCCAACAGGACAGGAAGAGTGTATGCTTTAGATCTTTCCAAAAAGATAGATCTAAAAGACCATCCTTGCCTATTCTCCAAGGCCTCTCCTCAAGAGTCTACACTATGGCATAGAAGGCTGGGTCATGTTAATTTCAAGAACATGAATCAGCTGATAAGCCATGGTTTAGTTAGAGGATTGCCTCTGAAGGAGTTCAAGTATGAAAATGACTGCACTGCTTGCTTGAAAGGAAAACAACACAAAGTTTCATTCCCTTCAATAGAAGAACCAAAGTCCACTGCCTGCTTGCAGCTCCTGCACATGGATCTCTTTGGTGATATTCATGCTGGAGTTTCAACCAGGAATCAATTGTCCAACTTCTGCTTCTATGCTCTCTTCATCAGTCAGCAAGAGCCAAAGAACTATCATATTGCTTCAAGAGACAATGGATGGGTGGAAGCTATGCAGCTTGAGCTTCTTCAGTTTAAGAAACAGCAAGTGTGGGAGCTTGTTTCCATTACCCAAAGGTAAGTGTGCTATAGGCACCAAGTGGGTATTTAGGAACAAAACAGATGAGAAGGGCCAAATTGTCAAGAACAAGGCTAGACTGGTTGTTCAAGGGTTTGCACAGGAGGAAGGCATCGATTATGATGAGACCTTTGCACCTGTGGCCAGACTGGAAGCAATCAGAGTGTTCTTAGCTTATGCTGCCTTTCACAGTCTTAAAGTTTATCAAATGGATGTTAAAAGTGCCTTCCTATATGGGAAAATAAAAGAAGAGATTTATATGTGTCTACCACCAGGCTTTGAGGACAATAAACATCCTGATTGGGTGTACAAGCTTGATAAGGCTCTTTATGGGCGGAAGCAAGCACCTAGAGCCTGGTATGAGACACTCTCAACTTTTCTTCTAGAGAATAAGTTCACTAGAGGCACCATTGATAAAACCTTATTCATCAAGACTGTGGGAGAACATAAGCTCCTTGTTCAAATTTATGTAGATGACATCATCTTTGCATCCTCTGATCCAAAGTTGTGTGATGAATTTACAAAGCTCATGAAGCTAAGATTTGAAATGAGTGCTATGGGGGAATTACAGTTCTTTCTAGGTTTGAAAATCAAACAACAGGATGATGGAATCTTCATCCATCAGTCCAAATATACCAAAGAGTTGTTGAATAAGTTTGATTTACAAACCTGTAAGCCCAGTTCTACTCCCATGAGCAGCATCACACAACTAGATGTAGATCAGAAAGGTAAAGCGGTTGATGAAACCCTTTACAGATGTATGATTGGGTCCTTGATGTACCTTACAGCTTCTAGACCAGACATCATGTTTGCAACATGTGCTTGTGCTAGATTTCAGGCTGCACCTAAAGAATCCCATTTGACTGCAGTCAAAAGGATCTTTAGATATCTGCAAGGTACCCAATCACTAGGTCTTTGGTATTCAACTGGGCATTCTTGCAAATTAGTTGCTTTCTCTGATAGTGACTATGCAGGATGCAAAGTCACCAGAAAATCCACTTCTTGTGGTTGCCAATTTCTAGGCAATTGTTTAGTTTCTTGGCAGAGTAAGAAACAAACATCAATTGCTACATCCACTGCTGAAGCTGAGTACATTGCTGCTGCAAGTTGTACCTCTCAGATACTCCGGCTTCAGAATCAACTTCTGGATTATGGCATTACTGAGACTAAGACTCCATTACTAATGGATAGTGCTTCAGCTCTTTGTATTGTTAAAAATCCAGTCCAGCACTCTAGGACCAAACATATAGAGATCAGACATCATTTTATTAGGGATTGCTATGAAAAAGGTCTGATTGATCCTAAGTTTGTGCCTAGTGCTGATGAGCTTGCAGACATTTTTACTAAGCCCTTAGATAGTGCTACATTCCAAAATTTGATACTAAGGCTTGGTATGCTGCAGCTAGAGTAATTTGACCAATGCTGATGCTCTTACTTCACAACTACTGATGAGCAAAGGTCAAATATAAGTACTGATGAGTAATTTAGTCTTCAGCTCTTTCACAACTACTGAAAACTAAAATGACTCAAGGTACTGATGTACATTATTTATTGAAAACAACTGATGTAGTGAGGTGGATTACAACTACTGATGTATGATTTTCAAATAAATAAGTACTGAAGAACAAATTTTTCTCACAAGTACTGATGTGTAATCTTACACAAGTACTGAAGACAAAATTTGTTCACCAGCTCTGAAGAGTATTTTATCAGCACTTGTGAACATCTGATCACAAGAGCTGAAGGCATAAATATTCATAAGAGCTGAAGGGTCAATGAAACATCTGAAAGTCAGCCAAAGAGCTGATGAGTAAGTGTAGAGGCTAGCATGAAACAACTGATTTGACGGAAACAGCTGATGAGTAATTTCTCATCAGCTGATGCCAACAGCTGCTGTTTCATACCCAAACAACTGAAGGACAAAACCATGTCTTCAGTAGTTTCACAACTACTGATGGCTAACACCAAGTCCTCAGTTGTTTACAACTGAAGCAATACCATGTATTCAGTAGTTCATAACTACTGATATCAGTAGTTCATAACTACTGAAGGCTAACACCAAGTCTTCAGTTGTTACAACGTCTGAAGAAGAATATTAGGTCTTCAGTAGTTCATAACTATTGAAGACTGACAATAACTCTTCAGCCGTTTACAACATCTGAAGGACAAAACCAAGGTTTCAGTAGTTTTAACTACTGAAGACTAACACCAAGTTCTCAGATGTTACAACCACTGAAGGTTAAGACCACGTCATCAGTCGTTACAACAACTGATAACTAACACCAAAACCTTCAGTAGTTTTCTTTCAGCCTTTGTCCTACCCTATAAATACCCAACGTTCAGAGCATTTACTCCTCACTTCACCTAACCTTTCAAAACCTCTGAACTTCCCATACACCATTAATGGCGACCATGCAACTGAAACCTCGACACAACTGTGTCGCTCATCTCACCAAATCGCTATTATGGCCAAAATTTCACCATGCCGTCGATCTGATGCACGACTCACCTTACCAAACGGCATTCCTTTTGAACCCTACCATCTACACCGACTCCCTGACGGAGTTTTGGACGAACATCACCGTCCAAACCGGAGAGCAGGATGGCGAGGTCTCTCTCCGGTCCTCTGTCAACAACCACCCAGTGGTTATCACTCCAGCTACCTTGCGCCAAACCCTAAAGCTGGAGGATGCCACCTACCCAACCTCCTACCCCAAAGGCGCCCTAGATCTATCCGTCACATCTAACGACTACCAGGGTGACCTCTCCACCGCAACCTTGTTGAAGAAACACTTCCCTGATCCCCAACGCCTCATTTTTCATATGGTGAACGTGTGTCTGGCTCCCAAAACCTCTTCATGGGACCAGATGTCAACAAGGTGGCAACAGGTATTGTTCTCTATCCTTGAAAAACAACCTTTAAACTTAATAGATATTATATTTTTGGAAATCAAGGATATGGCCACAAAACCAGTTTCTAACCGATGGATCTTGTATCCTCGGTTCATCATGGCCATAATAGAGAACCAGCTTCAGGCTGAGGGACTTGTTGGCACTGGGGTCCCTGCCTTGGCTGTTCTAGCCGAGGTATACTCCAAGCAGTCTCCTCAAGTGAGAAAGACCCCAGATCTGTGGGTGCCCCAGAAGTGGTTGCATCAGGCTCCTGTTGAGAGGAAGCCTGTGCGGTTGTGGTGGGTGGAGTCGTGGTAGCTGCTGGGAGAATCGAACCAGCAGCCACATCCTGCCTTTGTGTTGCAGGGGCATCCTCAGGGGACTCATTTCCCTGAGTAGCCTTTCTGGGCTTCTTCTTGGCTTTGGGCTTGGTGGGGACTTTGAATTTGGAGGTGGAGGCTGTGGGTTCCTGCTGCGTGGGTTTTCGCAGCCGGCCAGCCTGTTTGAGTGTGTGGTCGGTGTTGTGCCTGGAGTATACCTCGGCTAAAACAGCCATGGCAGGGACCCCAGTGCCAACAAGTCCCTCAGCTTGAAGCTGGTCCTCGATTATGGCCATTATAAACCGAGGATACAAGATCCACCGGTTAGAAACTGGTTTTGTGGCCATATCCTTGATTTCCAAAATATTATTTCAGTAAAGTTCAGTGGTTTTTTATCAAGGATAGAATACAATACCTGCTGCCACCTGTTGACATCTGGTCCCAGGAAGAAGTTTTGGGAGCCAGACACACATTCACCATGTGGATGATTAGTCGTTGGGGATCTGGGAAGTGTTTCTTCAACAAGGTGGTGGCAGAGAGGTCGCCCTGATAGTCGTTGGCTGTGAAGCAGAGATCGAGGGCGCCTTTGCGGTAAGAGGTTGGGTTGGTGGCATCCTCCAGCTTTAGGGTTTGGCGAATAGTGGCTGGAGTGATAACCACTGGGTGGTTGTTGACGGAGGACCGGAGAGAGATCTCGCCATCAATCTCTCCGGTTTGGACGGTGATGTTCGTCCAGAACTCCGCCAAGGAGTCCGTGTATTTGGTGGGGTTGAGAAGGAATGCCGTCTGGTATGGTGAGTCGGTCATCAGATCGACGGCATTGTGAAACTTGGGCCATAATGGCGATTTGGTGAGATGAGCGACACAGTTGTGTCGAGGTTTGATTTGCATGGCCACCATTAATGGTGTATGGGAATTTCAGAGGTTTTGAAAAAGTTAGGTCAAGTGAGAATGAAAAGCTCTGAAGGTTGGGTATTTATAGGGTATGGCAAAGGCTGAAAGAAAACTACTGAAGGTTTTGGTGTTAGTCATCAGTCATTGTAACGATTGATGACGTGGTTTTAACCTTCAGTGGTTGTAACATCTGAGGACTTGGTGTTAATCTTCAGTAGATGAAACTACTGAAACCTTGGCTTTGTCCTTCAGATGTTGTAAACGGCTGAAGACTTGTCAGTCTTCAGTAGTTATAAACTACTGAAGACCTAATTTTTCATCTTCAGACGTTGTAACAACTGAAGACTTGGTGTTAGCCTTCAGTAGTTATGAACTACTGATATCAGTAGTTGTGAACTACTGAAGACATGGTATTGCTTCAGTTGTTGTAAACAACTGAGGACTTGGTGTTAGTCATCAGTAGTTGTGAAACTACTGAAGACATGGTTTTGTCCTTCAGTTGTTTGGGTATGAAACAGCAGCTGTTGGCATCAACTGAAGAGTAAAATTACTCATCAGCTGTTTCCGTCAAATCAGTTGTTTCATGGTGACCTCCATATTTACTCATCGGCTCTTTGGCTGACTTTCAGATATTTCATTGACCCTTCAGCTCTTGTGACTATTTATGCCTTCAGCTCTTGTGATCAGATGTTCACAAGTGCTGATGAAATACTCCAGAGCTGGTGAACAAATTTTGTCTTCAGTACTTGTGTAAGATTACACATCAGTACTTGTGAACAAAATTTGTTCTTCAGTACTTATTTGTTTGAAAATGATACATCAGTAGTTGTAATCCACCTCAATACATCAGTTGTTTTCAACAAATAATGTACATCAGTACTTTGAAGCATTTTAGTCTTCAGTAGCTGTGAAAATGCTGAAGACTAAATTACTCATCAGTACTTATATTTGACCTTTGCATACTAATGCTCATCAGTATTTATGAACTGAGAGCATCAGTATTGGTCAAATTATTCTAGCTGCAGCATACCAAGCCTTAGTACCAAGTTTTGAAATGTGGCACTATCTAAAGGCTTAGTAAATATATCTGCAAGCTCATCAGCACTAGGCACAAACTTTGGATCAATCAGACCTTTTTCATAGCAATCCCTAATAAAATGATGTCTGATCTCTATATGTTTGGTCCTAGAGTGTTGGACTGGATTTTTGACAATGCAAAGAGCTGAAGCACTATCCATTAATAATGGAGTCTTAGTCTCTATAATGCCATAATCCAAAAGTTGGTTCTGAAGCCAGAATATCTGAGATGTACAACTTGCAGCAGCAATGTACTCAGCTTCAGCAGTGGATGTAGCAATCGATGTTTGTTTCTTACTCTGCCAAGAAACTAAACAATTGCCTAGGAATTGGCAACCACCAGAAGCGGAATTCCTGGTGACTTTGCTTCCTGCATAGTCACTATCAGAGAAAGCAACTAATTTGCAAGAATGCCCAGTTGAATACCAAAGACCTAGTGATTGGGTACCTTGCAGATATCTAAAGATCCTTTTGACTGCAATCAAATGGGATTCTTTAGGTGCAGCCTGAAATCTAGCACAACACATGTTGCAAACATGATGTCTGGTCTAGAAGCTGTAAGGTACATCAAGGACCCAAGCATACATCTGTAAAGGGTTTCATCAACCGCTTTACCTTTCTGATCTACATCTAGTTGTGTGATGCTGCTCATGGGAGTAGAACAGGGCTTACAGGTTTGTAAATCAAACTTATTCAATAACTCTTTGGTGTACTTGGACTGATGGATGAAAATTCCATCATCCCTTTGTTTGATTTGCAAACCTAGAAAGAACTGTAATTCCCCCATAGCACTCATTTCAAACTTTTGCTTCATGAGCATTGTAAATTCATCACACAACTTTAGATCAGAGGATGCAAAGATGATATCATCTACATAAATCTGAACAAGGAGCTTATGTTGTCCCACAGTCTTGATGAATAAGGTTTTATCAATGGTGTCTCTAGTGAACTTATTTTGGAGAAGAAAAGTTGATAGTGTCTCATACCAAGCTCTAGGAGCTTGCTTCAGCCATAAAGAGCCTTATCAAGCTTGTACACCCAATCAGGATGTTTATTGTCCTCAAAGCCTGGTGGTTGACACACATAAACTTCTTTTATTTTACCATATAAGAAGGCACTTTTGACATCCATTTGATAAACCTTAAGACTGTGAAAGGCAGCATAAGCTAAGAACAGTCTGATTGCTTCCAGTCTTGCCACAGGAGCAAAGGTCTCATCATAATTAGGGCTGTAAACGAGCCGAGCCGAGCCAGGATGGGCTCGAGTTCGAGCTCGAAGCTTAACGAGCCGAGCCGAGCCGGCTCGAAAATTTCTAACGAGCTCAAAACACCGGCTCGAGTTCGGCTCGTGAAAAGTTCGAGCCAGCTCGTGGCTCGTTCGAGCCGGCTCGATTTATTATTTTTTTTATTTTATTTTTTCATATTAATTTATATAAAAACACAAAAATATATATTAGAGTTTTTATCTTTTGTTGGGTACTCCGTACTAAGGTAAACAAAGATCATTATTTTCAATATAAACAATTTACTGTTAAGTTATATATTTTTTAAATAAAATACTTAATGTTAATAAAAATAATCCATTTTTATTTTAAGAAAACATTTTTAAAATCCTAATATAAAAAAAATAATAGTAGTAGTAGTAGTAATAATAATGATTATTATTATTATACAATAAAATATATATATACACATATATTATATGCACCGAGTCACGAGCCGAGCCAACGAACCGAGCCACGAGCCGAGCTCGAACCGAGCTAACCCTGACTCGAGTTCGGCTCGCTTAGAATTCGAGCCGAGCCGAGCCGGCTCGTTTAGATTCGAGCTTTTTTCGAGCCGAGCTTTTTTCGAGCTTTTCTCGAGCGAACTTTGAGCGAACTTCGAGCCACGAATTTTTTGTACAGCCCTAATCATAATCGATACCTTCCTCTTGTGCAAACCCTTGGACAACCAGCCTGGCCTTGTTCTTAACTATTTGGTCCTTATCATCTGTTTTGTTCCTAAATATCCATTTGGTGCCTATTGCACACTTCCCTTGGGGTAAAGGAACAAGCTCCCACACTTGCTGTTTCTTGAACTGAAGAAGCTCAAGCTGCATTGCTTCAACCCATCCATTGTCTCTTAAAGCAACATGATAGTTCTCTGGCTCTTGCTGACTGATGAAGAGAGCATAGAAGCAGAAATTGGACAATTGACTCCTGGTTGAAACTTCAGCATTGATATCACCAATGATTTGAGATGTGGGGTGATTTTTCAGCTCTTGATAGACTATAATGTCGGTGCAAGTGTTTGTAGGACTTTCAGCAGCAACAAATGGTGATAAGGATTCTTGAAACCATGTAGGAGATGGCAGCTCAAATGAAGTAGAGCATGCAGAAATCTCATCAGCATTTGTTGTGGATGGGGCTGCTGAAGCTATAGGAGCATCAGGTTTAGTGAACTCAGGCAGGTTGTCACTAAACCTGAAGAGGTGAGTACTGACTACATCATCATCAGTACCACCAGGTGGAGAACTGTTAACAGGTTCAACAGCTGGAGGTTGATAAGGAACATATTGCAGTATGTCCAGATCAAACAACTCCACATGGTTTTGTGGAATCTTGTCCTTTGGAGATTCATTAAACTTAACATGCAGAGTTTCTTCAACTACCTTTGTCCTACAGTTGAAGACTCTGTATGCCTTGCAAGTTGATGAATAACCAACAAAATACCCTGCATCCACCTTACTAGCAAACTTTTGGAGTGGGTTGCTAGTGTTGAGAATAAAATATGGACACCCAAAGGCTCTAAAGAATGAAATTAGAGGAGCCAAATGAAGAAGAACTTCATAAGGAGTCTTCATCAACCTCTTATTCACTAAGGTTCTATTTTGTACATAGCAAGCTGTATTGACAGCTTCAGCCCAAAAGGTCAGTGGCAATCCTGAGTCAGCCAACATTGACCTTGCAGCTTCAATAAGAGTCCTGTTCTTTCTCTCTACCACTCCATTCTGCTCAGGAGTTCTAGGGATACTAAACTGCCTCTTAATTCCCTTGGATAGGTAGAAGTCATTAAGTGTGTGGTTTCTAAATTCTATTCCATTGTCACTTCTCACACACTTGACCTGTAGGGAATACTGCTTTTCTACAAATAACACAAAGTTCATGATAGTCTTGGCTGCTTCATCCTTAGGGTGCAAGAAGAAAGTCCATACAAACCTGGAATAATCATCCACAATTACCAGGCAGTATTTCTTCTTTCCCATGCTCATCAGTCTGACAGGACCAAAGAGATCCATGTGCAGGAGCTGCAAGCAGGCAGTGGACTTTGGTTCATCTATTGAAGGGAATGAAACTTTGTGTTGTTTTCCTTTTAAGCAAGCAGTGCAGTTGTCTTCATACTTGAACTCCTTCAAAGGCAATCCTCTTACTAAACCATGGCTTATCAGCTGATTCATGTTCTTGAAATTAACATGCCCCAGCCTTCTATGCCATAGAGTAGACTCTTGAGGAGATGCCTTGGAGAATAGGCAAGGATGGCCTTTTAGATCTATCTTTTTGGAAAGATCTAAGGCATACACTCTTCCTGTCCTTTTGGCCTTCAGGAGAGTGTATTCATCCAACACCTTGTCAATCAAATTTAGAACATTGGATGACAGAATCCGACAGTTCTGGCTTGTGAAAAGGGCAACATGGCCTTTATCACATATTTGACTGACACTCAAGAGGTTGTACTTGAGATTCTCCACATGGTTAACATCATCAAACCTTATTTCCCCATTGGAAACAAAGCCTTTTCCAATGATGTAACCCTTTGCATCATTTCCAAAGGAGACAAATCCCTTTTTTCCTTAATAGTAGTCATTAAGAAGGGAGCTGCTTCCTGTCATGTGCATAGATCCTCCACTGTCTACATACCAGATGCTCTTTTGGCATGTTGAAGAACCCTGCAGTCATAATCACTTGTTAGTTTTAGAGACCCAAACCTGTTTGGTTTTGGGTTTGTTCTCAACTATAGGTGCAGCACTAACAGGTGTGTTATGTGTAACAGCCTGAGGTGAAGAAGATGGTGTAGAAGAGGAACCCTTTGGCTTGGGCTTCCTTTTCTGTGGTTTCAACACAGGAGCATCTAGATGGTTGACTCTTCCCATCAGATGCTGAACCATCATCACCAGTTGTGTCTGACTTTGTGATAAAGCTTTCAGCTCTTCAGACACATTGGGACTTGCTGATGATGGATTCCTATGTTGCACCATCTTCTTTTGAGCAACCTCAGTTGTTGCCTGAGTAATCCCTACTTTCTTTTTAGATTTCGCTTTAGGCTTAGGGATTTCAGGCTTTGATGTTGCTAGTACAAACTTGGTTTCAAACTCATTTTTCATTTCATTTATTAGCCCTTTAATTTTCTCCTTTTGTTTGAGTTTGGAACCCCTTTTGTACCAGCAATCATCAGTAAGATGATTGAACAAGCCACATATCTCACATGGCTTCTTCTTCATCTTGTGTTGATCATCATCCAAAGAAGATGAAACTGCTGAAGACTTGTTCTTCAGCTGTTTGTTATCAGTACTAGCAGTTTTCTTCCCTTTAGTACCTGCTTTCCTGACCTCTTCTTCAGTTGTCTTCAAACCCTTTCTACTGTCAGTTTCCTTCTCTTTAGTGCTGGCAGTAATTGAGGTTTGAACTTCAGGTGTTATCACTTGCTCTCTAGTACTTTCAGTACTTCTTGAGACAACACCTGAGTTGATCAACCTTTTGATCATGTGACAGTCAGCATTTGCACCATCAGCTCTTGTAGCATTAGCTGATTGGTTGCTGACTTCTATCTCTGATGATGCTGAATCAGAAGATAGTAGGTCACATGATGAGAAGGATTGGTTATTGCTCTCTCCATCAGATTTAACTTCTGCTCTTGAAGTAAAATCTGTAGGAGGAGCAGTGTGATTATAACCAATACCAAACTTCACATTGGAAGCTGATTGCTTGCTAAGAAGCATTTCAAAACCCTTGCATGATTGCACCCATCAATCACACTCTACTTGGGTGTTTGCAAGAGTTTCCTTGAGGTCTCTGTACTTCTCTAGAAGTACATCTTCCCTAGCTTTACCATCTTTTATTTGGCATTTAAGCTTGCAAAATCTCATCATTTTTCTTATTAAGTGCAGCCTTAAATTCAGCTTTCTTTTTGGAAATAGTGTGCTCTAGCTCAAGATTTTTATCTATTAAAGCTACATTTGCTTCCCTAATAGAAGCAAATGCTGCGATGCATGATTCAGAACAAAGCTTGGCTTTGGCCTCTGAGGATACCTGTGATAGGGCATTGGATGATGACCCCTCAGCAGACTCAAGGGCCATCAGAGCAAGATTTCCAAATGGACTATCACCACCATATTGACCTGCACCTTGGAGTAGTTGTTCCTGACCAGATAGATCATCTGGCAGACTACTCCAGTCAACAACTCCTGAGGTGAAGAAGCTGTGTTGTTGAGGTTGTGTTTGATGATGAGATAGGGAAGATTGAGGCTCAAGAAGAGCCTGTGGTGGTTGAGCAGAAAATGCTTGAGTTTGACTGGGCTGAGGCACATAGTAGCAGGGGTATGGGTATGGCATATGACCCTGAGGCACAAAATAAGCAGGTGATGCCTGTGCATGTGATGGATGACCAGAACTGGAGGAAGGTTGCCCTCTGTGCTGTGAGCTATTGCTAGGAAAAGTCACAAAGGGTGCAGAGGAGTTAGATCCAGATGATCTACACTCCCTAGCAAAGTGTCCAAGCCTTTAGCACTTGTGACACCTCAACTTGCTCTTGTCAAAACCAACTTTGTAGAACTTTTGAGATCTGATATTGATCATTGCCATTTGGCTCAGAATATCCATCTCTTCCAGATCATCATATGGAATGCCCTTCAAATCATCCAACAAAAAGCACCAGTTATCATTGCTACCTCCTGAACTGCTACTAACACCAACAAAAGCTTGTTCTGAGTTGGTAGAGAAATCAATATGCTTATCATAAGAACTCTCTGATGAAGCATATTCAGACTCTTGACTTATCAAGGCAGCATTGCCATGAACAAAGTCATCAGTGAGCTTGCCAGAGGTGGACAACTTCCTCTTTTGCTCTATCTCTCTCTCAAATGTGAGCAGTTTCCCATGAAGTTGGGTGAGAGATAGGGTATCCAGGTCTGCACTGGAGCGTAGGACAATAGTATAAGTGTTCCATCTCTCAGGCAGTGATCTGAGGAATCTGTTGTTCATCTGGCTGTTGGAGTACTCTTGTTTGACCATCTTCAATTCAGATATCAAACAAGAAAACCGCTCAAACTGCTGAGTCAGAGTCTCACCCTTCCTATGAGAGAATGTCTCATATTGTTGGGCGAGGATTTCCCTAGTGTTTGCTAAGACCGAATCAGTTCCTCCGAATTGTTCCTTCAGAGCAACCCATAGGTCATGAGCAGTTTCATGATGCAACAGCCCTGAGTAAATCTTATTTGGAATAGCCATGGCTAAAATTCCATGGGCTCTGGCATCAATCTCGAATAGCTTTAGATCTTCATCCGAATATTGTTCAGGTTTCTTTGGAACCTGTTCATTAGATTCAGGGACGCTCACCATAGGCTTGTATGGTCCATGCACCACTGACTTCCAACAACCAGCACTGTTGACAGACAAGTGGTGAAGCATACGACGTTGCCATATGTTATACTCATTCCTCACAAGCATCGAAGGCTTGGTTGAGGAACCAGTATTGTGAGAATCGTTTGTTGGTGTAGTCATCTCAGTTTTTTTAGTCAAACTCAAGTTTAAACAAGACAAATGTAGCTCAAAACCACCAGAGAACCTCAAGTTTACGGCCAGAAACAGCAGAATCTCTCTCTCTACAGCTAATTCTTGCAAATTGCTAATTCGATCAAACTTAGAGATCAAAAGAGCAGTTTCAAATGATCAATAGTTAAATCGATCAATGATTAACCTGCTCTGATACCATTTGACAAGATCTCAGCCTCTAGTTTGATCAATTAGATTGTATTCGCAGCGGATTTAGCATGTAAATTAGCAATTAATGCAAGAATATAAGAATATTGCATGTAAAGTAATGTAGAGAGAGAATGATTCTGCCAAAAACGAATAATATTCAGAATTTGTCTCGCATGTTTCGGCACAAAATACAATCTGGTCACTGCCCATTTATAGGCAAAAGGCCCATACTGTTGTCAGATTCCACTGACATTAACCGATTATTTAACTAACTACTGATAGAACACAACTACTGAAGATGTCACAACAGCTAACATCTTCTTACAAAATTCCTAAGTGTTCTACCTATTACAAGTACTGAAAAAGAAACTACTGAAAAGCTACAACGACTGAAGAACAAACTCTTCAGTCGTTTACAACTACTGACCTATAACAGCTGAAGAACAAACTCTTCAACTGTTGTACAAACTACTGAAAGAGAAAATATAAAACTACTGAAAAAGAAAAACCATCACAACAACTGAAGAAGACTTCTTCAGCTGTTGTGACAAACTCTGAAGCTTCAGCACTTGTTCTTCAGACTTGGGCTTCAGATGATGTATCAGCTGATGACTTCAGTAGATGTCGTCAGCTGTTATCTTCAGTCTTTGTCCTCAGACTTTGTGCATCAGTAGATGATCTTCAGTTCTTCAGTTCTTCAACTTTGATCTTCAGCACTTGTCTTCAGTACTTGAAGTCTTCAGTACTTGTATGTTTCAGTACTTCAGACTTCAGTACTTGTCTTCAGCACTTTGGGATCTTCAGCTGTTGTACTTCAGATCTTTGATCTTCAGACTTTGATTCTTCAGACTTTGTCAGAACAGCTGATGGGAGTCTTCAGCAGTTGTTGTGATGTCATGTGGGACTTAGAGGTTTTCCTGATCTTGGCTCATTGGTTCTTTTGGTCCAACACCGGTGACCTTAACAATAGAGAACCACCGGCATAGGCCGGGTCATGAAAAGTGGAACACCAAGCGACTATCGATCGATTTGGTTAAACAAACCTCAACCACCACTATGCAGACACTGTGGCGGCAGGGCCATCACCGGTACACCGGTATGACGGAGCGTAGGTTTCCCCTTCCTCAAACAAACCCTAACAACCACCGCGCACACCTCGGCACAAACCCTAACCACCACCGCGCACCCACTGCGGCTACGGTATAACCATTACCGACAGCAGCCAAACGGCGATCGATTGCCAAACCGACAATCCCTACGACAGCCCAAGACGACAGTGGCGGCAACGGCTCCCCTCTCCCTCAACAACAACCCAAAACCCCTCGCATAGACCGTAGATGGAGTGGTCGGATGATCGGCGTTCGCCGCCGCAAATAAAGCGGCATGCAGAAACACCGGTGGCGACCTCCACCGGTAACAACAACCGACTCACATCGGCCTACACCAACACAAACGCCGGCCAAGTACAACACAAATACCCCTTATAACCATCTCAATTTGGGGGAGGGGTGAATTGGGAAAACTCCTAAACCTTGGTGGCCAAAACATGAACAGAGGTGGCTGCCAAAAAAAAATATTTCACCGGAATAAATCTTTGAAAAAATATGAGTTGATTGGAACGCAGTAAATTATTGTTTTGGTCAATGTGATATATATATATAATATATAAAGTATAGTAATGGAATAAATCTTTGAAAAAATATGAGTTGATTGCAATGTTGTTAGGACCGGATCGGACCGGCCGGTCCGACCGGTCGGACCGGATTCGGTGGCCTGTCCGGTCCGGTCGATAGTGGTTCGTTTTTGGAGCATTGAACCGGCCGGTTCGAACCGAGTCGGCGGTTGGACCGGCGAACCGGTTCGGTTCCGACCGGATTTTGATTTTTTTTTTTTTTTTTTGATTTTAGTGGGTAAAAACGGAGTGTTAAACCATAAATTAGTACTTTGTATATACAAATATAGTTAAGTTTTATATATAACTATAAAATATATGTATAAATCATATATAAATTACTTATATTTAATTACATATATAAATATAATTAAAATATAGTTAAATCCGGTCCATCCGGTCCGACCGGTCCGACCACTAAACCAGTAAGCCGTCCGATTCGACGTCCGATCCGGTTCTGAAAACATTGGTTGATTGGAACGCAGTAAATTATTGTTTTGGTCAAATGTGAAGCCGGTCAAAAAAAATAAAAAAACAATAAAATATTTCACCGACGTTACGAATTGAGATGCAGTCATATAGTACAATGATGGTAATTAATTTCACTTTTTTAATTGAATAAGACGGTTCAAGTAAAATCAACCTTTTATCATGTGCCTGGACTGTTGTCAATTGTGTCAGCGAACAAGGACTGATATCTACTTTTTTAACGGTGATGGTTAGTTTCTATTTTTTTAAGGCTCCAGTTAATAGACACCCTCAAGTTTTAAATTAACATTTTAAAATTTCTATACATGTCGTATAGCTCCATACGTGTCGTTTAAAGAGGTTCGTATAGGGTTATATGTGTCGTGTAGGGCTATATGTGTCGTATAGCAATCTGACAGCTCCTGAATTTTTCCCCGTAGTCAGTGTCGAAATTCGCTATACGCGTCGTATAGCCATATATGTGTCGTATAGTGGGTCGTATAGGGATGTATGTGACGTATAGCAATCTGACAGTCCCTGAATTTTCATCGTTTTTAGTGTTTTCGATCCTCTACGTCGCGTATGGTATTAGGACCTTTTTTAATTGAAGAATATAGTCAGATTGATATCTACCATTTTTGAAATCAATTGCTTTAAATATCTAAATTTCATCTTTTTTTTAAATAGTTGACCTTGGTTATTGAAGAAAATATTTGCTCCAGTTGTTACAAGTTTTTTATTGGGTCCTAATAAATAGACACCCACTTTTTTAAATCGACACCCCCCTATACGCCGCGTATGGGTCCATACGCGGCCTATACCCGGCGTATAGGGTACGACTATTAATGCGACATTAATGACTGACAACCGACGTCACATCACTTCACCTATACGGGGCGTATAGGTCCATACGCCACGTATAGGTCAGTATCGATTTAAAAAAGAATATAAGCTATACGCCGCGTATGGTGCCATACGCGGCGTATAGATCCTCCGCCTACTATATCTTTCAAATTTTCTATTTTTTACACACACTTCAAAAAAAAACACTCTCGTATAGCACTATACTACACGTATTGATCTTCGATTTTTCAACATCCAGGTACGTATTATTGTTCATACATCATTATTATGTTAATCGTTCATTGATTTAAACGTTAAAGTAGTGTTTTATGCCCCAAAATGCGTGATTTAAAAACTGGATTAAAGAACTATACGCCAGTACAGCCCCGCGTATAGGGCTATACGCAGCGTATAGTTCTTTGGTTGGGGACGAAGACACATTGGTGTGTACCCTATACGCGGCGTATAGATATATACGCGGCGTATAGGGTATTGCAATACGCGACTTGGGGGCCATACGTGGGTCCCCTATACGCTGCGTATAGTCCTATACGCGGCGTATAGGGTCGGATTCGACCTATACGTTGCCCTGTGACCCATACGCTGCTACCCTATACGCGGCGTATAGCCCTATACGCGGCGTATAGGGTAAATATATATATACAAATACATATATATGTATATACGCATATACATATACATATACATATACATATACATATACATATACATATACATATACATATACATATACATATACATATACATATACATATACCTATACATATACATATACATATATATGTATATACACATATACATATACATATATGTATATGTACATATATACATATAACATATATACGTATACGTATAAGTATACGTATACGTATACGTATACGTATACGTATAAGTATACGTATACGTATACGTATACGTATACGTATACTTATACGTATACGTATACGTATACTTATATAGATACGTATACGTTGTTTTTGATCTATTGTTCACCTGTGCAGATATGTCTTCCGATTCTGAGATTGAGGCTGACGTTGTTGACCATATTGCCGAGCATCCTTGGCTGCAGTTTGATGCCGGTTCCGTTGAGCACGCTAAGTGCTCAAAATTTATTCGGATGAAGATCGGTCATCAAAAGGCCGTAGATTGGGAGGTGATGGCTGAGTTGGGAGAGCGCGATCGTCTTGCTGCTATTATCGGAGACGATACGCCGTGGAGACGTCTTTTTGAGATCGCATTCTTACCGTCCCACCGTGAGCTGGTAGTGGAGTTTTTATCCACATTTACATATATTCGTCCAGATGAGATGGTGGAGGACGATGAGCGATCGGAGATATCTTTTACGCTTTGTGGACATGCACATCAGATGTCCATTGAGCAGTTTGCAGTTGTCTCTGGGCTTTATTATGAGCCGGAGACTGTTACCCCTCTGTTCACTGAGGGTATTACTGAGATGGAGGAGGGCACATTGAGAGAGTGGTGGCCTGAGATTGCCGGAGGTCCGTTTCAGAGGACTAAGGGCAGGGTCACCGGCATTCGAGATCCTCTCATCCGTTATCTGCATCGGATGATCGCCACGTCCATCACGGGACGTGGCAAGAGTCGGGAGTGGTGTACCATTCCCGACTTATTTTACTTATACTGTTTGATTACGGGGACCAGTGTAACCTGGCGAGGTGTTTGGCGGAGTATTTTGCTTCGTATTATCATCGGCAGGAGCGAGGAGCGGTGTACGGCGGCGCGTACATCACGTTGATTGCCCGATCTTTAGGTTATCTTCCTCGGCATCTTGGTGACGTGTCTCCGCCGATCGAGCCGGTGAGATTAGATCGTCATACGCTATTCGGCATGCGTATTATACGCCAGTTTCCGGTTGGCATACGATTCTCTCTTCGACCCGGGGAGATCTGGCAGCCGGCACCAGTTCAGCAGCTCGGCCCCGTCGATCCACTGCAGCAGCACGGGCAGCCGCATGATCAGCCACCACCCGACGAGCAGCCACATGATCAGCCGCCTCCTCAGCCACATCAGCCGCCTCCTCAGCCTCAGATCCCACGACATATTTATAGAGAGGTGAGGCTGCCTGCACGTGTGGAGACATTGTTGCAGGATATGTCTAGGAGCTTACGGCAGCAGAGTCGACGGCTCGATCGCGTTGAGGATCTGATGGAGTGGCAGGTTCAGTCAGAGATGGCGCGGCGTTCTGGTACTGATCCTCCGCCGTTGCCACCGCCTCGAGATTACCCTGACTCCCCGTAGTTTTGTATTGTAATTTTTATTTTGTTATGTAATTTATAAACTTTGTAAATATATTATCAGTTTATGTTTATCTTTTATGTTTATTATCAGTTTATGTTTATCTTTGTAAATATATACAGACATACAGACATACATACATACAGACATACATACATACAGACATACATACATACATACATACATACAGACATACATACATACATACATACATACATACATACATACATACATACATACATACATACATACATACATACATAGATACATACAGACATACAGACGTACAGACATACATACAGACATACATACATACATACATACATACATACATACAGACATACAGACATACATACAGACATACATACATACATACAGACATACATACATACATACATACATACATACATACAGACATACATACATACATACATACATACATACATACATACATACATACATACATACATACAGACATACATACAGACATACATACATACATACATACATACATACATACATACATACATACATACATACATACATACATACATACATACATACATACATACATACAGACAGACAGACAGACATACATACATACATACATACATACATACATACATACATACATACATACATACATACATACATACATACATACATACATACATACATACATACAGACAGACATACATACATACATACATACAGACATACATACATACATACACAAATACATACATACATACATACAGACATACATACATACATACATACACAAATACATACATACACACATACATACAGACATACACACATACATACATAAATAATTTTAATTCAAATTATATATATATTAAAACTCAAAAAATTAAAAAAAACATATACATATATAACTATACGCCGCGTATAGACCCATACGCGGCGTATAGCTCCTCCACTACAGTCCTCTTGCGACCACGTACAGTGCTCTTGCGACCATTATTTTGTACTATACGTGGCGTATGGCCCCATACGCCACGTATAGTACAAAATAATTGGTGCTCATGCGACCACTACAGTCCTCTTGCGACCAATTATTTTGCACTATACGTGGCGTATGGATCCATACGCCACGTATAGTACAAAATAATTGGTGGTGTCAGATGTACTTTTTGTACCATGTACGATTACATGGTACATACGCTGCGTATAGGATCCTATACGTGGAAGACGTGGCAAGCCTATACGTAGCGTATAGGCCCATACGCTGCGTATAGGATCCTATACGTGGCGTATGGACCCATACGCCACGTATAAATTATTTCGATATGACATGACCCAAGATTCGTTTTCACCTATATAACAACGATTTCGATAACACTTTCGATATGCTTTCGATTCCTGTAAATCCCAAACGTATTTCTCTCTCAAAATATCACACTTTTTATTCGTTCGGTATGTCGTTTTGGGACGGTAACTATTTGTTTGGTGAATATTCAAATGAATATTCAAATGAATATTCGTTCGTGGTGGATAGTAATCAAGATGATGCGTACGTTCAATCTGCTTACGAGACAGGACTGCCAGATTTAAACCAATCGTATGTTCCCGATGATGAAGTTGAGTTTTGCCGAGAGTCAACTTACGACACGCAACAAAATAATATACTCTCGAGTGATGAAAAACAAACGACAAAAGTATCGTTTGAAACATCTCAAAATTTTTTATCTCTCGATGAGCTAGTCTGTTGGGCTGTTAATAGAGGACGTGATAATGGTTACGTTATTATTACACGAAGATCAAAGAAAAAAGAAGGTCAGGTCGTAAAGGTATGGCTTATCTGTGATCGTGCGGGCGAACACAAAAGTAAAACGACAGTTAGACGATCTGGTAGCAAAAAATCGGATGTCCTTTTAAATTGGTAGGGATATACGACAACAAACGTCGTTCGTGGAAATTATAGGTGCGAAGTGACGAACATAGCCATGATCCTGCTCAACATATGGAGGGGCATCCTTTTGTAAGAAGGTTTTCTCAAAACGAATACAATTTGGTGGAGCAGCTTACTGATCAGAACATGGAGCCTCGTAGCATCTTATCAGCTATTAAAAAGCAAAATCCTAATAACGCATCAATAACCAGAGACGTATACAACGCTCAATATAAGATAAGAAGTGAAAGAAAAGTCGGTGAAACACCAATGCAAGTCTTAGAAAACCTTTTATCTATTAAAAGGTACGTTTATTACACCCGAGGTTTTTTTTTTCAATAGACTTAATTAAAATGAAGCCTAACTTGTATTTGTATCCTCACTTAACAACATCAATTTTCCTTCCTTTTTCAATTAAAAGGTATGTTTATTACACCCGAGAAGATCCCGATACTAATGTCGTAGAAGATATATTTTTTGTCATCCTAAATCATATGACACTTGGCGTGCATTTCCGCACATGCTGATGATAGACGCTACATATAAAACAAACATGTACAAGCTTCCGTTTGTTCAGATTGTTGGTGTGACCTCCACACACAAGACATTTTGTGTTGCTCATGCGTTTATTAGCAAAGAACGGGAAGATAATTTTGAATGGGTGCTTAATAGATTGAAAGATACGTTAAGCAAGTGTATGGAGCCGCGCGTCATAATAACAGACAGAGATCTCGCTTTAATAAACGCATGTGTTAAAGTGTTTCCGAATGCTTCAAAGTGTTTATGCAGGTGGCATATTGATGAAAATATCGCGAAACACTGTAAAGCAAGTTTTACGAAAGATGACTGGAGAAAGTTTAAATATGCATGGGCACGTTTGTGTGAGTCTCCCACGGCGGAGATTTACGAGTATAACTATAACCTTCTTTACGAACGATTAGTTGAAGCGAATCGAGAAAGTAAGTTTTTATTATATTTTAATTATGTTTTATTATATTTTCAATATATAATTTAAGCGTGATTTATTATATTTTCAGAGGTATTGTCATATATAAACAGAAACTGGTTAGAGAGTTACAAAGAAATGTTTGTATCAGTCTGGACTAACTTGAACCGCAATTTTGGCCAACGCACAACAAATAGGGTGGAGAGTCAACATGCAAATTTAAAAAGATATCTTAAATCAACAAATAGCTCACTGGATAGACTTGTGGAGTTTGTAGATCAATTGGTGAACGCACAAGAGGTAAATTTAAAAGAAAGCTTTGAGACAAGCAAAATTAAAACCATGAATCATCATAAACTTCCGCTATTTGATTACTTAAGAGGCAAGGTTTCACACATAGCTCTTGATTTATTAGTTGCCGAAAACACTAAATTGCATGTGATGCGCTCTGCAAATGCAACATGTGGTTGTCATCTTTTCACTAGTTGTGGCTTGCCTTGTGCTTGTCGGCTGGAAAAATATGAACATTCTGGTAATAGTCGCTCCATCATTATCATTTTTCTATTAAAGTGACAAATTATGTATTAATTTATACTTTATAATGCAGGCACTAAAATTCCATTAGATGCAATTGACGTATTTTGGACGAAGCTTGATAACATTAAGCCATCATATACGGTGGATGAAAAAGTTGATGTTGAAGAAGAAATGGAACGGGTGAAACAACAAATAATGACACAACCCGCAGCTGTAAAATTTAGTTTGGTGGAAAAAATAAAAAAAATTGTGTATCCATGGAAAAGTAACAAAAAAGCGCCTGTTGTTCAAACAGATATTCGCGGTCGTCCAACGTTAAAGGTTCAACAACAAAAGTACGACACTCAACAAAGTACGTGCGACATGCCGAGACATAGCTCGTTTATTGCGTCTCACATTTCCGGAAGAACAAGTTCAGCTGTAAAGCCCCAGAAGCCTGCCATGCAACGTAGTCGTTCAACATCATCTAAAGTATCACGGGGTACTAATGAGTTTTCTTCGATTGTCGGAGATAACCAATTAAACAATATAAACAGGTTAAAAAATTGGATTCCGTCAATCTTTCATCAGTATATTTCACGTATACGAGATGTCCGACCCGATGGGAATTGTGGTTTTCGATCAATAGCTTTAGGCTTAGGGTTTGACGAAAATAAGTGGATGTATGTGCGGACACAGCTTTTAGAAGAGTTGGACAGACATGAATTGGAGTACAGAGAAGTTTTCGATACTTTGTACCCCGGACAGTATAACGAATTACGTCACACCATCGATTGGCAAAGTGTGGAACCTGCACCAGAAGAACATTGGATGATAATGCCGTATACGGGATTAGTGGTTGCTCAAAAGTTTGGGGTTATTCTTCATTTACTAAGCAATAATGGTTGTCAAACATTTTTCCCATTATGGGCTGATCCGAAAACTGTCATGCCTCATCATATCGTGTCGATTGTTCATGTCAACAACAATCATTTCGTCCACGTTAAGTTAGAAGGAGATTATCCGATGCCAACATTAAGTAATCTTTGGATTCTTAACCGAAGCGTACGTGCTGCAGAATGGGAGATTATGTATAGGATTCGTATCTCGGAATACAACGCAATAATAGAGAATAACCGAGAACCCCCGGCTTATATAAATTTATTTTAATTTATAATTTGTAATATGCGAATTATATATTTTAATTTTAATTTTATTATTGTATTCATATTGTATATATTAAAATAAAAACTCAAAAAATTAAAAAAAATAAATATATAAGCTATACGCCGCGTATGGTTCCATACGCGGCGTATAGCTCTTCCACGTATGGGTCATAAGTCACGTATGAGTATAAAATGTCAAACCCTATACGCCACGTATGGTCCCATACGCTGAGTATAGGGTATAAAACGTCAAATCAACAACATACCCTATACGCCGCGTATGGACCCATACGCGCCGTATAGGGTATAAAACGTTAAATCAACAATGTACCCTATACGCCGCGTATGGACCCATACGCGGCGTATAGGGTACAGGGGTGTTGATTTAAAATTAAGGGGTGTCTAAATAAAGGGACCCTTTTTATTAGACTACCCTCATCCGAAGAATGATAGGTCGGTTCGTTGTATAAAATTTATTATATAAAAAATTCATTTGATAGCCCCGACCAAGTCGGCACAACGACTCATGTTCGATCGTGAGACTTGATGTGTGATGAAACATTGAATCAGTGGAGCATCTCTTAATAAATTACTCAGTGCCGGAATTAATTTGGTCCAACATTTCACAATGGTGTATTATTTTCCTTCTCCTTTATAGACTTGATGTGGTTGTATAATACAATTTCGGTGATGAAAATAGGAAAAAATTGATTAATGCTAGTCCATATGGAGGTCCAGAAATGATGTGGTTATTAATCATAAAAGATGTGGTTATTAATCATAAAAGTACTAGTGCTTCAAGGATTATGGTGGAGGTAAAATGTTTAACCTCTTTGTGAGTCAAGGCTAGAATGAAATTTGGTGCTATCTGTTCTAAGTTTTTTTTATGTGTTTTATTTTATAAAATTCTTTGTCGTTCAAATGAAAAAAATAATTCATCTCTTTATTTTTTCTAAAACTAAAATTTCACATTAATAATTCTGATTGGTTTGATACATAAACAAACAAACAAACGTACCCAGTAAATCCCACGCGAGAGTAGGGTCTGGGAGGGGTGGGTGGTGGCGAGTCTTTCCTCTATCTCGGGAGATAGAGAGACCGCTTCCGAAGAGACCCCCGGCTCGATAACGAATTTGATACATCTATCTTATAAATCATATCATTTAAAATTTATCTCATATTATCAGATTCCAAAGTTTATAGAAAAACACTAAAATTCATTACTTGTTTTCTCTATTTATAAAATATAATATTAACATATTTTCATACACTTTTCATTCTCTACTCTAATCTTTTTCTATTCCTTATTTTCAACTATGGATCCAAATATTTATTTAATAAAAAGTTGATTTGGTTGAGTTGCCGATAAGAGTGAAAAATTGGGTTTAGAGCATTCAAATTCAATTCCTTAAAATTTTGTGAATGAAATTCCTATACTATATGAAATGGTTTTTAGTGGTTGTAAATTAATTATAAAGAAAATATTATTATTTATCTGTAAATTTAAGTATTTATTGTTTAACTCTTATAAATTTTTGGCAAATTAGAAATAAATAATCCAATCTTTATCAAATTGGTCATTAATAATCTCACCTCCAGTATTTACCAATATTGGTTCAACCTTTTTCATCTTTTTTGTTTTATGGTCCCCCGTTAAAAAAACCCTAACAGAGTTAACTCTCTCCTACGTGGCTCGGTGACTTGGCGTTTTTTTATTTGGCAAATTGGAAATAAATAATCCAATCTTTATCAATTGGCTATTAATAATCCCACCTCAAGTATTTACCAATAACGGAGTTAACTCCGTTAGGGTTTTTTTAACGGGGGACCATAAAACAAAAAAGATGAAAAAGGTTGAACCAATATTGGTAAATACTTGAGGTGGGATTATTAATGGCCAATTTGATAAAGATTGAATTATTTATTTTCAATTTGCCTAAATTTTTTAATATTTATGAAAGTAATTATGAGTGTAGTAGAGAGAAAATATAATAATAAATATATTAAAATATTATTTAATTGAAAATAGATAGAAAAAATAATGATATTTAAAGTAATTATATATAAAAAAAAATATTAGATGTGAATGCTTTTAGTGGGTTAGGTAGACGGAGGACAGGAAAATTAATATTTAAATAAAAGCTTGGTTGGATTGGATGGTATTGTGAGTGAGAGTAATCTTAATATATTTTTTTTAGTTGAAACTATAAAAATGAACAAATTAAAACATAATCAAGGTGGAAACTCTAGGAAAATTTAAATGAGAAGAGACAAAAGGATCAAGTTTGAAGTACCATCCGAGATGGTAGGGTAACACCGAGATGGTAGGGTAACATGCTACACTAATGTTTCCTAACTTTACAAAGGCGCCAGTTAATTGCACGCCCTGTCAGGCGATACCCGGACGCCCTTTGACTTTTCTCACGGCCCGTGAAGGGCCTCACGGGCCGTGAGGTGTTCGAAATTTAATTTTCACAACTACATCTACTCACGGCCCGTGTAGGAACAAACGGCCCGTAAATGTCCACACCCACGGCCCGTTAACAAAATCCATAACGGCCCGTGAGGCCCGTCACGGGCCGTAGTTGTCCTTCTGAGAATTTACTTTCCTCGATTTGCGTGCACTTTTAAATTTTATAATTATGTGACGCGACGTATTATTCCTTGATTCGATTTAAGATTCTATATAAACCGTTATATATATGACTTGTTATATACGGTTAGTGAGAAACGAAACAGTTAAAATGTCTTCTCGTGGAGGTAGTAGAAGACGTCAAAATAAGTCCTCTTCAAACTCACGAGATATTGTGGAAAGTATTCCTGATCCAATAGATAACCATAATTGACAGAACGGGAGGAACTGGTCTCAGAATGTTATTCACTTTATACGTAACGGTGATTCCCAAACATGTAGAGTGTATTACATGGGTCATTCCGATATTCCGTTACAATTTTGGCGTGAATTACTCGGAAACGTGTCTTTAGGTACAGAGGTATGATTTAAAGTTTTTTTTGTATATTTTATTTTATTTTAAAATTCTAACAATTAAAAAAGCTGTTATTTTATAGCATGTTCGGGCGTGGACAAATAGACTCACAATATGGAGATACGAAGAAATACGTAGAACCGAAGAGTTGTCGGGTAGTGATCGTTGGACGATTCTCCCATTTGAGTGGTTTAACTTAATATACTCGGGGTCCGTTAATGGTAACGAATATGGAGACGGGAGTGACTGTCTATATCCCGCGTTATGGGAAGTTGATACGGTAATACTATTTTCATGTTTTACAATAAAAATCATGAATTTATAACCGTGAATTAAATTGTTTTGTAGGTTTATGTACCAATGACTGATGACGAAGAAAATTGATATCTTTTTAAGATTTCTATGGACTCACTACAAGTTCGTATATATTCTCCATACGAATGCCGACCAAATACGTGTGATGATTCATGGTGTATTCATCGTAATGCCCAAACGATTTTCGTACAATTCGAATCGTACTTTTTACATTTCTGTCACGTATACAATATTGGCAGCACTCCGGACAAGAACAAATCGAAAAACTGATGGTATCGGGTGAAACCGTTTGGCCTCCTAACGCCGGTCATATTGGTCGAGATTCGGGAGTTGTAATTTGTATGTTATTGCGTAGGTTGGTTCAAAATAGATCTTTAGAGTGGCAAGAGGTTAGCTTACAGGATGCTTGCTTTAGATTCCGAAGATTTATGGCAGACGAACTGTATAGTAGACGTGTAATGTAGAACAGTAATGAAATATTTTTTTATTAAAACATAAACGTTTATTAGTACACTTTATTAAAAACGACAAACCGTTATTATCACACAATAATAAAACAGACAACTTTTAATCTTCTTGATCTTTATAAAAGATCCAAGCCGCAAAATGGTTAAAAGAAATTCCAAAATTCTCCCGATATCTTTCTTGAGTTCTTGTCATAATATCCGTATCATTCCATAACGTATTTCGATTTTTGTAAACGTCTTTGTAGAGCTGGTGAAATATCGTGACCTTCCTTCTCAAGTCAAACCACTTGTTGCTAAGTTCACGAGTGGTGCGATATTCTTCATTTTCGAGAATTTGATGAAAACGAGTTGAAACACGGTTCCAAAATATTGAATTTGGAGGGATAGTCCCTGAATTTTCGATACAAGATCTTACTAAAGTGACCTCCTCTTCATCTGTGCACGGATTTTGATCACTTGTAGCACTCATCGTTTGGGTATTGAGTAAATTTGTGTGAATTGATTGTGTGAAGTGGTTGAATTTATAGACATAAAAAATTAGTATACGGCCCGTGAGGCCCTTCACAGGCCGTTTCATTTCCACATTACGGGCCGTATAGTGTCAACGGTTGATTTTTAAAAATTACAAAGTCTCACGGGCCGTGAGGTTTGTCACGGGCCGTGAGGAAAATATGTAACGGGCCGTGAGGACCATCACGACTGTGAGGCGGGATAATATATAGGACCTCACAGCCCATTTGTTCATTTACGCCCCCTAAACACACATACGATTTACTCTGTCACGACCTCCGTTTTTTCATCATTTTCATACCGCCGACTCCTTACTACGGTACGTATGCAAATTCGTATTTTATTTTTGTGTATTTATCGTTTAAATATATTAAAATTTATTTCAAAAATCTGAAAATTCTGAAAAATTGGGGGGATACGGGCCGTGAACATGTGTCACGGGCCGTAACTGTCACACCCGACCGACGGCGGAATCATCGGAGCGGATGAGGGAATGATTGATTGTTCATAACACATGATAGTCTAATAGTGGAAATAATATTAAAATCAGATTACATGATAGCATGTGTTTAACATAAGCAAATACAACAGTTAAAGTCACAAATAGTAGTTGTCTTTTGTTTTGACTAAGTCCGGGTCTTATATGAGCATGTAGAAGTCCATTAACTTGCTTAACCTGAAATCATGTGAGAAAATAAAGTCAGCTAACGAATTAGCTGGTGAGTAATCACAGTTTTGAGTATACAAATAGATTGATTGATTGATTGAGAATAATCCAATTCACAAGGTAACGTTAAGACTTATATTGCAATAGTAAGCATATAGATAAACTGACACAATAACAACCCCTTGACTTGACACTTGCATATAATAGACTCCACACATACACCATAGATTAACTCCTGCCTCTGGCACAATCACCACTCGACTATTCATATGGGGTGGGTTATCCAAACCAGTAGATCTACCATTGATACCGGGATTAATTGATTGAATTAGGGTTTTACTGTCGTCCAGTTTACCATAGTATGTTCACATATTTGCAAGTAATAACATAACCTGTCTGAATTGAATTTAGAATGAAACAACAATAGAATATTATGATTGAATATTGTATCACATGATTTCCCCCAAATAAGAAATGATATAAAAAGGGGATATGAATACTCACTTGATTGATGAGATTAGAATCTGGATGTGATAGATTAGACACCAACGATTTCCTTACGATTAATCTTAAGGAACGGTGTCTCGAGTTAGAATAATAATGATTTGGGAATTTGGGAATGTATTAGGGTTTCCATTTGGTTTTGAATGTTAGTTTAAATTAGATAATTTGTTTAGTTTGAATGTCTTGAATAAATGAAATGAATTTATTGAAAATGATTATGTTTAGAATTTTAATAGAAATAAATGTGTTAATACGCGTAATCGTTTGATTTAGTGTGAAAAACAAATAATTAATTTTATTAATTAATTATGTGATAATTAATTAAAATATTTAATTATTTAAATGATTAAAAGAAATAGAAAATGATTTGAAAAGATTTATATATAAAATTATTATGTTTGATTGAGATAATCATGATTTAAATAATATTACATAAATATTATTTAATCCAATAATTATTTAGTGATTTTAACCATTATTTACGGTCTAATTTTATAAAAATTAAACTAGATTTGTTATTTATTTAAAATAATTTATAAAATAAATAAATAAAATATCAAAATAAATTTCAGAAAATAATTATGTGGTTTTAAAAATTATTAATGTTTGTAAAAATATTTTATAATTTTTAGAATTTTTTTCGGAATTTTTAAAGGCTTAAAAAAAAGTTTAAAAAAATGTGTAGGTGCCCGGGGTCGAACCCGGGACCTCTTGGAATACATGGAACGCAGGAACCGGTGATCTAAAGGCCTTGGCCGCGGTAATTACCAGTTCCAAATGATTATAAGTATGTCTAACCCGTTTCCCCCAAACCGCGATGAACCCTAGATCGATCCTTACCAAATTGAAGCTCAATTCGATATCATTGCATCTGCAATCATGGGGCTTTTGTTCCCCATGAGAAATCGAGTATGTGTGTGTGTCGAATTACCTTTATGGTGTTTGATTTGGTGATGAACTCAACAAGACAAGTCGCGGCTTTGGTAATGATCCATTTGTGGTCAATCCTTGATGAAAACCAAATTAAATTTGTAAGAAGCTTCGTATGATGATCGTGAATAAAAGCCCCTTATTAGTTCTAGTTAAAATCATTCGGAGATGGGGTTTTGATTGGAGTTGCAGGTTGACGATCGGGTGGGGTTCGAATGATGATCAAATGAAGACTATGATCAAATTAACTTCGTGGGTAGCTTCCTCAAGGGTAAATGATGATTTCCCTTCAATCAATTTGGATTAAGAGAGCTCGGAATGTTGGTTTTGACAAGTTGTAGTTCACGGTTTTGAAATGGTTCGAAGGTGGTGTTCGGGTTTGTTTTGAATGAATTCGAACTCACAGGACAATTATAAACGATGAAACTTTCATTAGTGCGCCATTAATTCGATTAATTTTAGCGTTTAGTGCGCGGTTTTGGTGGGTGGTCGGCCGGTGGTACGCGGGGAAGAAGGGGGGTGGGGTTGGGATGTTTTGTAAATTTTACACAATGATCCCTGTGATTTGTGGAAGTTGCAACTGAGGTCAAAGTTTTTTTGTTTTAGTTTTAAATGATTTACAACTTAACCCCTAAAGCTTTAGAGGGTTATTATTTCATGTAAAGTTTATTACAAGCTTTAATATAATGTGACTTATATTTTCATTATTATCATTATTATTATTATTACTATTATTATTACTAATATTATTATTATTATTATTATTATTATTATTATTATTATTATTATTATTATTATTATTATATTTATTATTATGATTGTTGAAATTTTTGAATCAACGTATTGTTTAATTTTTTTTTATTTATTAGAAATACGTGATGTTACAGTCTCCCCTGCTTTAGGAAATTTCGTCCCGAAATTTAATCACGAGGAGGCTGAAACGTATGAGGATACTTGGATTTCATTTGGTCCTCACGTTCCCAGGTGAATTCTGGGTCACGTTTAGATTCCCAGCGGACTTTAACAATGGGTATTCGGCTGCGTTTGAGTTGTTTGACTTCCCGATCCATAATTTCCATAGGTTTCTCAATAAAGTACATAGATTCATGAATCTGGACTTCGTCAAGTGAAATGTGGAGATTTTCGTCGGCAAGACATTTCTTGGGATTTGAAACATGAAACGTCGGATGTATATTGCTGAGCTCTTGGGGTAGTCCAAGCTTGTAAGCCACTTTCCCAATTTGCTCAAGCACTTTGAATGGACCCACGTAACGAGGTGCTAACTTCCCTTTCTTTCCAAAGCGAATCACTCCATTCCAAGGTGATACCTTAAGAAGTACGAGATTTCCGACATTGTATTCCATGGGCTTACGTCTTTTATCAGCATAATGCTTTTGACGATTTCTAGCAGCGACCAAGTTATCACGGATCTTATGAATTTTTGTCTGTTCACCCCATCAAATTAACCACATGATCTTCAACAAGAAGAATCTTAGGTTTCCCTTCTGATTTGGGAAGATCTTGAATGTTTCTAGAACTTTGTTCATCAGAAGGTGAGCATGGAGTCACAGATAGATCATAGTGATTCTCTTTTTCTTTCTTGATACAGTTTGTGTTTTTATTTTTCTGAGGTACACTTCGAAGAACTTTTCGGGTTCTGATTCGGTCATACAAGGCCTCAAATGATGTCATCTGTTGGTCCGGTAACTGTTATTGTAAGATAATCGATCAACGGAAGATGAGAATCCCACGATCCACTGAAATCAATGACACAAGCCCGGAGCATATTCTCGAGGGTTTGTATCATTCTTTCAGTCTGACCGTCGGTTTGCGGTTGATAAGTTTTGGTAAGATTCAGTTGAGTTCCAAGGGCTGATTGGAGACTTTTCTAGAAACGAGAGATGAAGCGACCATCGCGATCCGAGATAATATCTTTACTTGACAAAGGATTGGTTAGGAAGACTACCATCACGTAAACAGGTTTTGATGGTAACTCACAATGAAAATCGATAAATAAGGAATAATGTTTTGACGTAGCTAGATCGAGTCAAAACATGAAGATAAAAGAAATCGATTTAAGAATTTAAATGTTCCAAGTTAGGATTCAAAATCAACCTAAAACGATCGGTCTTTGTTCAAGTTCAGAGATCATGCTTTGGCTTGATAGGTCGAAACACTAACATTATTTCACCCTTCAAGTTACTACATTCGTCTCGTCACTTGATTACAACCATGGTAAGTTGATGATCAAGAAATGAGAATAGTCATCAAGGTATGGTTTTCACCCCTAACTTGATGGTGTACGCTCAAGGTATGACCACTGACTTATCAATCAAAAGTTTGATCTGAGGATCTACAAAATAAGACGAGATAACTCACCATTAAGGTAAGGGAAATCACTCCTATCTTAACGATGAATTTTTTTACAAAAACAAAATATAATAAGATAGACTTCCTCATCAAAATCCAGAATTCACTCCTACTTTGACGAGGTCGTTTCATTTGAGAAATGCAATCCATAAAAATGATATTATCATCAAGGTATGAAATTTACGTCTATCTTGATGATTGAATTTCATAATAACAAGAAAACAATTGAAGATTGACATTTGTCACAAAGTACGGGTTTCAATCCTATTTTGGTGAGATCATGTCATTTGTGAAATGTAAGTTCCAAAGTGAATAATTGAAGTCAGTCCTCGAGATAAGGAAATCACCTTAATCCAGAGGATGGAATTTCATAAAACACATCATTGGAAACCATTTATTGAAACGAATGAAGAATCATCATCAAAGTAAGGGAATCACCCCTGTTTTGATGTGTTAAAATCAATTAGGAGATATGAGTGTCCTTAGTCATAGGTTGACTTGCAAACTCTTGCATCTCCCGCGGTGCAAACGGTTCAAAGTTCGACTTAACAACGAAAGGAAAATTATTTCAATTAGAAATTTAGAAATTTTCAAATTACATCAATGTAACAAAAGGAAATCACGTTTACAAATCTTGAATTGAATCAGGAAGACGAAATCAATGACAAGAATTATTCAACACCACATCATTGGTGGCTTGAGCTTGTTGGGTATTGATGTTGAAAGCACGTCCTTGAGCCGTAGGAACCAGGCTGATAAGTTGAGGGCATCGATTGCGGAAATGGTTCGGATCACCACACTGATAGCATGCACGACCCTGGGTAATTGCAGGAGGATGTTGGTGAACTGGTGCATTGGTTGGAGCTTTAGCAGCACTCCTGCACACGTTGAATGTATGACCCAAACGACCAGAGTTTGTGCATTGACGACACTGAATGTTAGCGGGATGGTGATACATACAGTTGTTACACTGCGGATAGGGTCCAGCGTATGACTTTTTCATTAGTGATTGGTTGTTTACTGCTGGTTGACGAGTTGGAGGGACTTGATTAATTGGCACAGCAGGGGTAATCACAGCAAAGTTTTGAGAATTGGCCTTCCTCTTCTTGTTCCTGGAAGGCTCGGTTGGTCGGTTTTAACTGTTTCGTTAGGAAGTTTATCGGTATTCTTCTTCGAACCTTTCCTGGTTAAAGAACCAGCTTTCACATGATTATCGGTTAACTGTGCAGCCAGCCTGATAGCATCTTCTAGTGTCGAAGGATTCCTTCCTAGCACCGTATCCTGAATCTGCATGGGTAGACCACCAATGTATTTCTCGATGGCTTGGGAGGTAGAGTAGCAAGGTGCGGTACCAAAAGGCTCAGTTCGTGGAATCGGTTAGTGTATACTAGGTTCTCGCCACTGTATTGAGTTAATTCCCAGAATTCAGCTTCTAGTTTCTGGACTTCATTTCTTGGGCAGAACTCTTTAGTAATGAGCTCCTTAACTTCAGCCCACGTTAATGCTAAAGCAGTTTCAGTTCCACGGGTTCGTTTCTCTCCGTTCCACCAAGTAAGTGCGTGTTTCTGAAGAACACTTGTGGCATACCGGACTTTCAGATTTTCAGGGCATTCACTGTTTAGGAATGTGTTCTCGATGCTTTCAAACCACTGTAGTAATCCAATAGCTCCTTCAGTTCCACTGAACTTAGTGGGGTTGCAAGAACTGAAATGTTTGTAAGTACAAGTTTGGGGAGGGTTTGGTGCAGTTGGGTTTTGAACAACATTGTTGCCTTGGTTCAAATGGGTAAGTAGAGTTGGGATGACCGCAGTAACTTCACGTGCTACAATAGCATAAATCTTACGGCCAGAGTTTCTAGATCGTGAACGGATTCGACGAGAAGACATTCTGACATATCATTAAGATATTTTATGAGAATGGATAATATGAGCTATGAAAACGACAATCGGGAATTTGGCATAATAACAATGATATGTTCCGAGTGTAATCGTTTGATTCGTAAATCAAAGCGAATACGTTGACTAATCAAAGTATTAGGTCAACCACAACTTTGTTGAAGACATGCGTACCTATAAGCAGATACTCATCCCGAGGGTTCCCAGGTAAGGTAGACAGATCCATCGGTTGATTTGGATTTATACGAATACCTTGCCTAGACAGAACACCCCGAGATACAGGCATCCCACTCTTCCAGCATAGCATGTTTCAAGTTGTAAGACACAGACTTTGACGAATTTGAAAACCATGAATAACAATCGAGTTTTGGAGTTTGAAATCACTTGAATTAGGCACACAATGCCTTAGAATATGGTTTAAGATTCGTGTGTACATTGATAAGATTCAAAGTATTCGAAGAATCACATAAGGCAGATAATCACATAATCAAGTATAAACATGTAAGACATATAAAATCCTATCTAAGCATATAAAATACATGAGAGGACTCATATGTAAAGGTACTTAGTTATAGTCTAGGTCATTCCATTTCTAATAACCTAATTCCCTATAACCATGGCTCTGATACCAATCTGTCACACCCCGACCGACGGCGGAATCATCGGAGCGGACGAGGGAATGATTGATTGTTCATAACACATGATTGTCTAATAGTGGAAATAATATTAAATCATATTACATGATAGCATGTGTTTAACATAAGCAAATACAACAGTTAAAGTCACAAATAGTAGTTGTCTTTTGTTTTGACTAAGTCCGGGTCTTATATGAGCATGTAGAAGTCCACTAACTTACTTAACCTGAAATCATGTGAGAAAATAAAGTCAGCTAACGAATTAGCTGGTGAGTAAGCACAGTTTTGAGTATACAAATAGATTGATTGATTGATTGAGAATAATCCAATTCACAAGGTAATGTTAAGACTTATATTGCAATAGTAAGCATATAGATAAACTAACACAATAACAACCCCTTGACTTGACACTTGCATATAATAGACTCTACACATACACCATAGATTAACTCCTGCCTCTGGCACAATGACCACTCGACTATTCATATGGGGTGGGTTATCAAAAACAGTAGATCTACCATTGATACCAGGATTGATTGATTGAATTAGGGTTTTACTGTCGTCCAGTTTACCATAGTATGTTCACATATTTGCAAGTAATAACATAACCTGTCTTGAATTGAATTTAGAATGAAACAACAATAGAATATCATGATTGAATATTGTATCACATGATTTCCCCAAATAAGAAATGATATAAAAAGAAGATATGAATACTCACTTGATTGATGAGATTAGAATCTGGATGTGATAGATTAGACACTAACGATTTTCTTACGATTAATCCTAAGGAACGGTGTCTCGAGTTGGAATAATAATGATTTGGGAATTTGGGAATGTATTAGGGTTTCCATTTGGTTTTGAATGGTAGTTTAAATTAGATAATTTGTTTAGTTTGAATGTCTTGAATAAATGAAATGAATTTATTGAAAATGATTATGTTTAGAATTTTAATAGAAATAAATGTGTTAATACGCGTAATCGTTTGATTAGTGTGAAAAACAAATAATTAATTATATTAATTAATTATGTGATAATTAATTAAAATATTTAATTGTTTAAATGATTAAAGAAATAGAAAATGATTTTGAAAAGATTTATACATAAAATTATTATGTTTGATTAAGATAATCATGATTTAAATAATATAACATAAATATTATTTAATCCAATAATTATTTAGTGATTTTTAACCGTTATTTACGGTCTAATTTTATAAAAATTAAACTAGATTTGTTATTTATTTAAAACAATTTATAAAATAAAAAATAAAATATCAAAATAAATTTCAGAAAATAATTATGTGGTTTTAAAAATTATTAATGTTTGTAAAAACATTTTATAATTTTTAGAATTTTTTTCGGAATTTTTAAAGGCTTAAAAAAAAGTTTAAAAAAATGTGTAGGTGCCCGGGGTCGAACCCGGGACCTCTTGGAATACATGGAACACAGGAACCGGTGATCTAAAGGCCTTGGCCGCGGTAATTACCAGTTCCAAATGATTATAAGTATGTCTAACCCTTTTCCCCCAAACCGCGATGAACCCTAGATCGATCCTCACCAAATTGAAGCTCAATTCGATATCAATTGCATCTGCAATCATGGGGCTTTTGTTCCCCATGAGAAATCGAGTATGTGTGTGTCGAATTACCTTTATGGTGTTTGATTTGGTGATGAACTCAACAAGACAAGTCGCGGCTTTGGTAATGATCGATGGGTGGTCAATCCTTGATGAAAACCAAATTAAATTTGTAAGAAGCTTCGTATGATGATTGTGAATAAAAGCCCCTTATTAGTTCCAGTTAAAATCATTCGGAGATGGGGTTTTGATTGGAGTTGCAGGTCGACGATCGGGTGGGGTTCGAATGATGATCAAATGAAGACTATGATCAAATTAACTTCGTGGGTAGCTTCCTCAAGGGTAAATGATGATTTCCCTTCAATCAATTTGGATTAAGAGAGCTCGGAATGTTGGTTTGACAAGTTGCAGGTCGCGGCTTTGAAATGGTTCGAAGGTGGTGTTCGGGTTTGTTTTGAATGAATTCGAACTCACAGGACAATTATAAACGATGAAACTTTCGTTAGTGCGCCATTAATTCGATTAATTTTAGCGTTTAGTGCACGGTTTTGGTGGGTGGTCGGCCGGTGGTACGAGGGGAAGAAGGGGGGTGGGTTGGGATGTTTTGTAAATTTTACACAATGATCCCTGTGATTTGTGGAAGTTGCAACTGAGGTCAAAGTTTTTTTGTTTTAGTTTTAAATGATTTACAACTTAACCCCTAAAGTTTTAGAGGGTTATTATTTCATGTAAAGTTTATTACAAGCTTTAATATAATTTGACTTATATTTCATTAAAATCATTATCATTATTATTATTATTACTATTATTATTACTAATATATTATTATTATTATTATTATTATTATTATTATTATTATTATTATTTTTATTTTATTATTATGATTGTTGAAATTTTTGAATCAACGTATTGTTTAAAATTTTTTTTTATTTATTAGAAATATGTGATGTTACAACCATGAACCTGCTGAACACCTGGAAGGACATGCATACGCAATGAGGCTCACCGAAAATGAGCTTTCTACTGTAAAGAATCTGACCGAGCAAAATATTGACCCTCGAAACATTCTAGGCACGTTGAGGGAACAAAATCCCAATAACGTGTCTGTGTTACGAACCATATACAACGCTCGGCAAAATAAAAAAGTCCACCAGAATTGGTGAAACCCCAATGCAGGTTTCTTTTCTATACAACAACATCAATATATTTACCCCCCTCACATAGATGAACCGACAAATACCGTCGACGGGGTTTTTTTTATACATCCCACATCTCACACATTATGGCGTGCATACCTACACGTGCTGACGATTGACACAACATACAAAACTAACTTGTATAAAATGCCATTTGTTCAAATGGTTGGTGTGACATCCACCCTGAAATCTTTTTCTGTTGCTCACGCATTCATTGATTATGAGCGTGAAGCCAACTTCAGATGGGTGTTAAAGCAACTAAAAGCAACGCTGGAAGATAAGTGTATGGAGCCCCGTGTTATACTAACCGACCGAGACCTCGCTCTGATGAATGCGTCAGAAGAAGTTTTTTCCGAGTGCTGTTCGATTACTTTGCAGATGGCATATTTCGGAAAATATTGCTAAACATTGTAAGGCGAGTTTTTCAAATGAAGAGTGGGGTGCTTTTCAGCATGTGTGGTCGGTACTTATTAACTCTGAAACGGAGGACATATACGCTTATAATTACGACCGGCTTTATCGCAGATTGGTGTCCAAACATTCAAGTAAGTTTTCTAGTGTTATTCTTAAAAATATATGTATATTACATAAAAATAAGTACATTTTTTTAAATAGGAGTGCTGATGTACCTAAAAAATAACTGGTTGGACCCCTACAAAGAGAGATTTGTGTCGGCGTGGATAAATAGAAGTTATAACTTCGGTCAGCACACAACGAACCGAGTTGAGAGCCAACCTTCGTTGTTGAAAAGTTACCTGAAAGCAACCAATAGCACCCTGGATAGATTATTCCTTTTATTAATAATATCTTAGCTATCCAGAAAATTGCTATAAAAGAAAGTTTTACCAAAAGCAAAATCATGCTTATGGTGCAGCATAATCATGAAGTGCTTAAATTGCTGCGAGGTAACGTTTCTATTACGGCTTTGGATATGTTAGTCGGTGAGATTAACAGGATAAATCATCTAATTATATCCAAAGAATCATGTGGCTGCTATCTTTTTACCAGCTGTGGTCTTCTGTGTGCTTGTAAATTAAACAATTACTTTCAAACAGGTGAATGTTCTTTTACGTTTTTTATTTTTTCATGAAAACTTTTTTTATATTTTATTTAATATATTATTTTATAGGTCAATGTATCCCGCTCGATGCCATTGATGTTTTTTTGGAGGAAGCTAGATTTTTCACCCGCGTATATTGTACGGGAGGTTCAAGTAGATGTACATAAAGAGATGGAGATGGTGACAAAACATTTACTTGTCCAACCCGAAAATGTGAAAAGATCTTTGATTAATATTTCAAATCTTTCATTAATCCTTCAAAAACGGATAAAAAACCTCCTAAAGTCCAAACACATACACGGGGTCGTCCAAAAAAGATAAGCAAAAGAAACAATATTAGACCCCCCCAGACATAGTTCATATGTTCAACCGAGAGAAAATTTTGAAGGTCCGCCAACATATTCAAGTTCGGTGGTGAAGTCAAAACAAGGGCCTTTGCAGCGCAGTCAATCCATGTCTTCGAAATCAAGAGCCAAAGATGGATTATCTCAACAGAGTTCCAAGTTTTCATATATCCCGGGCGACGAAGATAAAAACAATTTTTTCCGGTTTAACCGCTGGATTCCATCATTCTTTTTCCCGTATATTTCAGGTGCGGATGATGTTTTAGCGGACGGCAATTGTGGTTTTCGTGCTATAGCACTCGCACTGGGATATGGTGAAAATCACTGGCGTTTTATACGTACGGAACTTATATCTGAGTTGGATGAAAACAGACAAAGGTACGCTGCGATGTTTCCTGATATAAACGAAATAAGGGAATCATTAAACTGGAACGGGTTAGGTGCGGCTCCACACAAAAATTGGATGACAGTGCCACCTGCTACAATCCTTATTGCTAACAGGTTTCGAGTGGTTATAATTTTTATATCTATCGGCAACTCCGCTACTTTTTTCCCGTTCTGGTTATCTCCTCGTGATATCAGTGAACATCATATAATTTCAATTGCTTATGTTCAAGATTGCCATTTCATTAGAATTCGATTAGTGGGTGACTATCCAATGCCTGTTCCGAGCAAATATTGGCATTTGTACAAAACAGAAAACGCCAATGATTGGGAGGCTATATACGGAAGTCGAATTTAAAATATCTTGAACTAAGGCCCGTAGACCCGGTTGAACATATAGATTTAGTATAGTTTACACATTATTAATTCTTTCAATTCTTTATTTATTCAATTCTTTATTGTTGTTGAATTGTAAACATGTAATCTATTATTTATTTAATTCTTTATTGTTGTTGAATTGTAAACATGTAATCATTCTTTCGTTTTCCAAAGAAAATGCAATAAGAAGATTATCGAATTTTTCTTCAACCTTTGAATTTTGTTTTATATGAGCTGGGCATTTGGTTAGCATAAAAGGTGTGTAAATGTTAATGATATGAGATGCATAATATATGTTGAGATTCAAGTATGTTTTTCAGTGCAACTTTTCCGACTGAGATTCAAGTATGTTTATATAATTGCAGAGCCTGGCGTCGGATTTTTGAAGGATTATATATTTCTTTCTGTGGGACGAGTAGGTTCAAGTACTGATTTTATTCTCCAAAAGGTTGATTTAATATTATTCGTACAAACCACTTTCTCCACAAGCACAACCAATTGTAAACATATAATTAAACATTTAAACGTCATCCAAAATAACTCATAATATAAACATAATTTTTCAATTTTTTTACATGAAAGGTAAATAAAACAATAAAATCCTACTATCTATGCGTCATGACCACCACCAGCATCACCACCACCAGCATCCTCCGCATCACCACCACCAGCAGCCTCCTCGTCATCACCCGCAGGTCGTCTGACAAACGGAGGCAACTCCGGCCGAGGGGGGAGGTCGATACCCTGGCTAGCAGCAAAAATGTTGTACGCATCCGCCATCCATACTAGCAAGGCGTGGGACTGGCACGCCCAATGTAGTGACTCCGCCATAAACTCCCCCGTCGGCGGAATCTGCCAATGATGGTCCTGGGAACAGGCGGTGGGACGGGTGCTCTGGCGTGTGGCTGGGGCTGCGGCTGCTGCTGCGGCGCCGGCTGCTCCTCCTCCTCACCAACGTCTGGCACCGGCTGCTAGATGGTCCGACCACCATCAGTGGACCATCGGAGGTCGTCGCCAAATTTGGCGGCAATCCCCATGGCCATGATGGTCTGTCGACCCAAAATCCGAGGCGGTGTGTCCGTAGTCTGCCTCGCAATTAGGGCATCCGTAAACAACCCTAAGCGCGAGGCAATGACGGTGATGTACGAGCCGCAAACAATCGGGCTATCCATCTGCAAAACAATCAAACAATAGGCATAATTATGAATCGCATAATAGATAATACTTATTATTAAGAATTAGTATAAATATTTTTTTACCTTGCCCTGAATGACGCTCAAAAATAGGCGGCCATGCAGTGAGCTAGATTCACCCGTCTAGGTGAAAGCAAGGCCCTCAGAAAAAATAAGTCAAGGAGCGAAACCTGCTCCATGCTCTGGTCTCTGCCGGCAATGGTACCGGCAACGCACCGGTGTAGATACCCTAATGGAGGTCGCCCTAATGGCGCCCTCCCACGGCTGGTCGGAAATGGTCGGCCAACATCCGACCAAAGGAGCCGCCTCCGACTGGACCTCGTCAAATAAAAACGAGGATCCTGCGTCTCCTCGTGGGTGTAAAACCCAATAGTCACCGCCCACTGGGCGAGGGTGAACTCGTACCTACCGGTCCCCAGCATAAATCGAACCGCTATGTGCTCACGGGGGTCCTGATCCTCAGTGGCGGGAGTGAACAGAAACGTAGACAAAAACTGCAACGTCAGCTCCCAGTAGCCCCTCCTCGATCCCAAATCAAACATCCGCCTCCACGACGTCTCTCCGTCCAGCCCGATGATATCCTGGGCACGTGCTATGTCTCCAACCTCCTCTAGCATGTCCCAGTCGATGGTGCGTGTCCCTTCAGGGGACGTCCAATCAGCTTCCACAACTTAAGCCATGGCTGTGTCTCCCTTGGAAAACGAAGATCAGTGTGTGGGTCCAGAAAGTTACCCTGACCCTCGGGCTCAGTCTCCGGACGTGTACGTTTGCGGGGCGGCATAATCTGCAAAAAAAAATTAAATTCACAAGAACAACAAAAAGGGTTACGACCCGTGAAGCAGACTCACGGCCCGTAACCCTCTGAATTTCAAAGGGTTACGGCCCGTGAAAGGAAGTCACGGCCCGTAACCCTTTGAAAATTCAAACGGTTACTGTAACATCCCATATCGGTTGAGAAGGGGAACGAAAGTCTCTTTATAAGGGGTTGGATACCTTCCTCATTGGACGCGTTTTAAAACCGTGATGGGCTATTCTCCCCAAGTAGCGGACAATATCCGATGCGGTTTCCTGCTTGTTACAGTTGGTATCAGAGCCAGGGCCGGGCCGTTGTGCCAGCGAGGACGCTGGTCTCCCAAGTGGGGGAGGATGTAATCCCACATCGGTTGGGAAGGGGAACGAAAGTCTCTTTATAAGGGGCTGGATACCTTCCTCATTGGACGCGTTTTAAACCGTGATGGGGCTATTCTCCCAAGTAGTGGACAATATCCGATGCGGTTTCCTGCTTGTTACAATGTTATGATTATCATCCACAACAACTATAATCCACCTATCTCTCTGCATCTGGTACTTACCCTGCAATTCAAATTGACAGTTGTTTTTTTCGTGCCACTTTTTCTTAGAGTGGATGCTCCCTTATATACACCACCCCGATCACATTTCAACTAAATTTTAACCACCAAACCATTCGAATTTCTTTTGAACGTTTGGTGATAATAACGAACCCATTTTCTCGCCCCACGTTAGTTGCCCAATTAACTAATTATTCACGAGATGAGAAAACAATTTAATATTTTTAGTTAGTTATTACTAAATGAAAGTAAAATTAAATATGATATATCTTATAACCTGATTCGTGTCGTATAAACCCTTTTTACCGGAACCAGAACCGTCATTATCCCCGCTGCTATCGCCACCGTTATCACCCCCGTCATCGCCGCCGTCATTCCCGCCATAATTGGACGCGAACTGTCCTAGATAGTTTGAAGCAGCCTCATCGTAATAACCGTAACCCTCCTGAGGGTAATAGTTAGATTCCGAACCGAATAAAAGTTGCTATCCCAGAAAGACATCGTAACGTTAAATATTAATGTTAATATAGTACTTGAAATGGAATATTGCGTTTATGTAGTAGTTGAAATGAAATGAATTTATATCATAGAAATTTGAATTATGAAATAAATTTATAAACTAACGTTTATATAGTAGTTGAAATGGAATATTGCATCTCGTCACATAATTAACACAAATATCGAGGAATATTACGTCATATCAAATAATTTTATAAAATACAAAATTACACGACTATCGAGGAATATTACGTCATATCAAATAACGTAATAAATACAAATTACACGAAAACGAGGAATAATATATCTTGTCAAATTATTAAAGGTGATACTAGGACCCGTAAAGAAGTTCACGGCCCGTAAGTGGAATTCCACACGGGCCGTGACGAGCTTCACGGGCGACGTGATCATATTCACGGGCCGTTACGTTATTAAATTACGTTTTTGAATGACTGATTTGACTACCGACAGACCATACGGCCCGTGAAGGGCCTTACGGCCCGTAAGGAGGGCGTTCATATATCCACAGGCGTCTCTTTAGTAGGCCCCCTTTACAAAAGGATAGTTTCCTATATCTAAGAGTGATTTTTCAAACTAGTCTATACCTAATTACAGTGTGTTGTTTATGTAATTTAGATATTTTACTATAACTCAATTGATTAATGATTACTGTGATTATAATCTCCATTAAACAAGTCAGTATGTGATAATAATATCCATCAAACATCATTAGGGTTGAAGCCCATAACTAATAAGGGTTTCAAGGAGACAAGCTCCCTTGGTGAGAGTCCGATAGCAGCACCCCTAGTATCAGGTTTCAAAGGGCGGCAACCCCTTGCAGGGTCTAAAGAGAAGCCTTTGGCTAGGATCAAGATTATCCCTAAATTAAATTGTCTCCAACAATTTTGATTACTCTCAAATTCCTTCCGCTTCATAAAACACACATATAAAATTCATACTTGATCTTGATCAACATCTAAGTTGTATCCGATTAAGATAAACAGATGAACCACCGAATAATTTCGATCTAAAATTGATCACTTGACTTTATATTATCCAGGATTTGATTTCAAGTTTTCTAAATGTAACAATAGGCTTAGTGTGTGTAAAAAACGTAACATTAGTCTACTTAAATTAGCTAACATCAGTCTACTGTAACATTGTTTAAGTTAAAAGTAGTTAACATTAGTCTACTATAACATCTTCCTACTCTAATAAAAGGTATCTAGGATGACACGTGTCAACACCACAATCATTCTCACCAAATTTTCCGTCTCTCTCTCCTATTAAATAATTACATTAATTACTAATATACTATTTCACACTTTTTTAGATTTAATAAATTAATAAAGAGATCTATTTATTAATATTATTTCTAAAAACAATTTTTTATAAAATAATAATTTATTAAAGCATAGACTTTTTTAAAAAAATACAAATATTTAAAATTGGTATTTTTAAAAAGTTATTTTTTTAAAACCAAAATATTAAATTTAAGGGTATAATAAAAAATTTTTAAAAATGATATTTTTATATGATTTGTTTTAGAACAAAACGTTTATTTTTTTTTTGAAAAAAATAATTTTAAAAAGTTGATATCACTATTTTATACTTACAGTCATTTATAATACATAATTTCAATGATATTATATTTTAAATATTATTTTATAATTAATAAATTTTGTTATATTATTTTTTATTTATTCAACCCGTGTAACACACGAGTTACTATAGCTAGTTGGACTATATACTTATATTGAAATCAACCTATAATTGGAAACCAAAGAAACCATTCTATAGCCTTTGAATTTTTGATCTACCGTTATGATTGATCGTGGTAGCATGATTGTAACTAATGATGTTTAAGGGACTTATTTATAGGTTGTAGGGGGTATTATAAGCAAAACGCACACAAATTAATTATGGAACCCCCCCCCCCCCCCCCCATTATTAATCAAGTAAATGTCTAAAATCACTCACTCTCTTCCCCTCTCTCAATTTTCACTAAATTTTAATTCTCTTTTGTTTTATTCTACTAACATTTTTCAACAAGTTAACACCAAATCATACTAAAATACGCTTAAGATTGGTGTATAAAATTTGTGGTAATTAGTTGGTATTGAAAGTGTTTGAAAAAAAATTGTTTAAAAAATAATTAAAAATAGTCATTGGAGTGTGTGTGGGGGTAACGACTACTTTTCAAATTTTGACAAGATCAAGATACGGTGTTGTAGCGCAGCGTAGGGGGCCGTCTGGCCTCACGGTGAGGGTGCGCCCCTCCCACCCTAAACCCGAAATCTTAATCTATTAACCAACCCTAAGGGGACAGAGCGATGTTCCTAACACATCAAAATAAAATAAAATAAAATAAAATATTTTTTAGCTTTAGATGACAAAAATATACTTACCATAATTATTTGCATTTCATTCTTTCACCCATTGTTATTGTATATGGTCATTGAATATTGTTTCAACTCAGGGTGCGTAAACATCAAACAATAATCAAATATCTTATGTATTATATTTCAGAAGCTTTTATTCTAAGTAGCCTAATGTCTCGTTGTGGGATGAAGAGGGAATCTTACTTCACGCCCTTGTTTACTTGATCTTATTGACTCGAACAAATCAAGATGTGTTTCACAATGATGCAAAATTCCCTAAAGCCACAACCACGTAAAAGCTCCAGAATGAATAACAAACGAATATGTTTTTATAAGAAGATGTAGGTAGTGAAGAAAGTTTAAGAAGATATAGGTAGTGAAGAAAGCTTACGGCCATTGATCATCCCATGCATAATGGTGTGGCTCAATATAGAGTAGCAAGCTATTTTCATTTTAGAGGTCCAATATCACTTTTCCAAAGGGCTTCAGTAAAATGACCATAACTCGGCCTAAAAGTCTCTGTTTGGGCCTTTGGTCGAAACAACCGTTGCACCGAGTACCACATTTTCACAAATCGGGTCATCGTTTCAGCCCAGAAACGGCTTATTTTATGAGTTATTTTACTTTTGTCTTATTTCTAAATTTTGTTTGACTTTATCTTTTGCCCAGATTTTGGCCCCTTTATATTTTGTGACCCATTCGACTTTCGGTTTACTTTTTATATGCATGTAAGCAATGGGAAAAGTTTAGTTTTAAAGTTTATAAAAAAATATTTTTTCTTTCTATCACGGGTGTGTTAGTTACAGTTTGTTTTTCAGAAAAAAATGTCTTCAGTATGCGAACCACATCTACAGACATTTGAAGAATAGGTGTATCAAACCTTTGTAGTTTGCAAGAAAAATATTGTTTGGTTTTTAGCTTCTGATGTCGTAACCATCTGGATTTGGTCACCACCAAAACTCGTCGGAAAGCCGCGGAAAGTCGTCGTCGTAACCATCTCAGACCCTGGCAACAAGCTTGACCAATTCCTCCTCTCCTCTGGTAAGCTGGAAACCCTACTCCTCTCCTCCGACAAGCTTGACCAACTCTTCTCCTCTGACAAGCTCACACGACGTTGTAACCATCTGAATCTGTTACGTCTAGCGGCGGTGGCGATGAAAGGGTTGCGTAGGACGGCGGTGACGAGAGGGGTTGTGTGCGACGACGGGGGGGGGGGGGGGGGAGGGGAGGGTGCGAGGGCGGTGACACATAATAGGGGCAGGGTGAGACGGCGACAACACGTAACAGGGGATGGGGTGTGATGATGACGACACATAACAAGGGTGGGGGTGCGATGACGACAGGAAGTAGAGGTGGCAAAATGGGTGGATTGGATTGGGTTGGTTGTTAAGTTAGGATGGATTTGGGTCAGGATGGGTTTGGGTTAGATGGGTCATTTAGAAAAAAGGTCAGGATGGGTTTGGGTCAATATGGGTTTGTATCAGGATGTGTTCGGATCAGGATATGTCATTTTTAAAAAAGTCAATACTATTTTACTAGTTTTCTACAATCCACAACACATATAGGTAGATGCATATACGAGCTCAAAGAGATACATATAAGACTTCATCTATAATAGACAAATACATCTACAATCCAACAACACATATAGATAGATACATATACGGACCCGTGGCGACGTGGCGGACCCGGGGCGACGCGGCTGACCCGAGGCGACGCGTTTGACCCGGGGCGACGCGGCGGACCCGGGGCGACGCGGCGGACCCGGGGCGACGCGGCGGACCCGGGGCGACGCGGCGGACCCGGGGCGACGCGCGGACCGGGGCGACGCGGCGGACCGGGCGACGCGGCGAACCGGTGGTGATGCGGTGGTGGTGTGGTGGACCGGTGGTGATGCGGTGGTGGTGGTGGTGCGGTGGTGTCTTGTGCGACGGAGGCGATCAATTTGAGTGAAAGAAACATTGACTTAGACTTGTAGATATAATTTTGAAAACCCATCTTGACCTATGTTTTTTTTTCCAAAAAGGCTTTTAACTCATCTTGACCCATTGTGTTTTTTATTTAATCCATTCTAACCCATCTTTATTTTTAAAACACCAATTATGATCCAAATCACATATTTGAATTTCTTTTGCCACCTCTAACAGGAAGTAACAGGGGGTGGGGTGCGACGGCAACGAAGGGAGGGGTGGAGGTAGTCGACCGGACCTTGGAGGTAGAAGTTGGGAGGAGTTGATTTGTTAACAGTTTGAGAAGAGAGAGAATAGGTTTGAAGCTAATTTTTAGGTCTGCATCAAAAATAGGTCATGAAGACCTTTTCTAATAATAAATCTTTTAAACAAACAAAACAATTTGCAGATCTCAACGTTTGTGCATGGTCTGCGCGACACAGATAAAAGAGACAAGTAAGACCTTTTCTAAAAAAACAAACACAAGTGTGTGAAACCCTGATAATCGGTATTTTTTTAAATCAATGATAGTTAGAAGAGTTGTTACTGGTATTCTCGGTGAATCAACATTTCAATTATTATCTTTTGATTCCACCAGCATCATGTAAGCATCATGTAAGCATCATGTTATCTTGATCATCATCTTTAAATTAGACAATTTGCCACAAATTTCAAGGGGATAATCGTCCTTTAGTATCAAGCATATCTTCAAGCTCATCGGTTAGCTCATCAAACCTTTCAACACAGTTAAATCCATTGCTACAAGGTTGTTACGTGTGCTAAAGCATGACAGTGATTATGACGATGATTCACCCTAGGTAAAACAAAAATATTAAGACAATGATTCGTATTAACTATTTAATTGAGCAAATTTATTATAACAAATCAACACGCTATGAGGTTGCCAATGGCGGAGGATAGTGAGGGCCGGGGGCCTATTTTTCGCCGGTAGTGTTAAATTTTAGCCCTTTAGTGTAAATTTTTAGCCCGATAGTGTAAATTTTTATATAAATCTCGAGTTCGTCCCCTCTAAAAAAAATTAGTTTCGCCTCGCTCCCACTACGGGGATGTTCAAGCTTCGTCACCGGAGGTTGTGACGTTTGCTAAAGCATGACACTAGATTTCTAGTATCCACATCAAATAGAAAATAATGAAGTGGGAACTCAATCGTCAATCATATACTAATTCAACATGATGAACTAGTTCTTAAGTAAATAAATATTCTGTAAGATAAGCAAATTTCCACCTAAAAAGGAAAGTTTAGGCGATCTTTCTGCCTGACTACCACTTCTTCAATGGCTTCAACTTCTTGTGAAGTAACCTTAGACATTTGATAATGATTTAACACAATGAATAAACTAATGGCTCTTAGAGTATTCACACTAGTATCTCCATCCTTATCCCTCTATTTACACTAAAAACACTACTTTTTATATGTCTTTCAATTAAATAATATTTTTTATATTTTTGTCATTAGCTTTTCTCTCTCCTACTCACAACCGCTTTTAAAAATATTAAAAATTTTATGATGTTGTACCCTGTTTCCCCAAATATGTAAAATCACGATACAATCCCCATAAATTTTTTCACTTATTCACTTACAACCACTCACATCCATCCCCCATAATATAGGACACACACTCATTTTAAAATAGAAAATCTACTGTTACAAAAATCAAATATAGAGTTATTAGAATTTTTAGCCACTATAAAACCATGGGTGGACCAGATTTGAATATGAGGATGCTTAAAGTTGATGATTGAACTTGAACCATTAAATAACCAATTAGTAGTGAAGGTTGGTCTTGATCGAGAGCTATTTGATCACTGCCCTTTATTGTTGTACACGACATGTATAACTATGGTCTACCTTAACATTTAACAATATGTGAATCGTAACTGAGTTGGAAAGAAGTAACGCATTATGGCAATAGTAACAATAGCAGATTACGAACATATGAGGATATATAATGGATTTATTTCAAAGATCAAAATGAAATGGGTAGCTCAATGGGATGAAAACAAGGCATATATATTTCCATGGATAATAAATTGCCATACAATCAAAAACAGGTTGCATTCTATGATGATAGATGTTAAATGGATGACAAATTAATCTAGACGGGATAAAAGTCAAGTGAGAACTTTCTTCCAAACAAAGTTCGAATAGCCAAAGGGGATTAAGCCGAGAGTAGTAAAAGAGCGATGCAGTTTAGGAGTGTGGCGGGACAAGCTAGGCATCGTGCCTGGATGGTTTAAAGTTTGGCCGACTTACATATTTTTTTCTATAACTCCAACCTTTGGTGCGTAATATGATGGAGGAAGTCCATAACTAAAGTTTTAGCAAATAGACTCAAGCATGTACTACTCACATTTGTCACCCTAGTTTATTAAGCTTTTATGAAAGGAAGAGATTATAGATGGGTCTTCATCGAAAGGGTTTCATATTAGAAAGAGGCCTTAGACTTTATGTCCATTCTCGTTTGCGCTTTTGTTGAAGCCTTAAACATCATTATCACTAAAGCAACAGATGGAGGTATTTTCAAAGGTATGGTACTTAAAAAAGATCTTCGATTGACTCACACTTATCCTACATGGACAATGTGGTCTTTTGTGGGAGATGGAATTCGAGTAATGCTCAATGTCTAAATAGAATTCTTAGGGGTTATTTGGTTCGCTCAATGTTTTGCGAAGAAATTGAAATTGGAAATGGAAATGGAAATGGAATTGAAATGGAAATGGAATTGGAATTGAATTGGAATTGGAATTGGAATTGGAATTGGAATTGGAATTGGAATTGGAATTGGGAATTGGAATTGGAATTGGAATTGGAATTGGAATTGGAATTGGAATTGGAATTGGAATTGGAATTGGAATTGGAATTGGAATTGGAATTGGAATTGGAATTGGAATTGGAATTGGAATTGGAATTGGAATTGGAATTGGAATTGGGATTGGAATTGGAATTGGAATTGGAATTGGAATTGGAATTGGAATTGGAATTGGAATTGGAACTGAAATTGGAACTGGAATTGGAATCTTGTTTAAATAATAACGTGTTTGGTTGGTCATTTTAAATGAAATTGGAATGTTAATTTTGAACATTCCATTGGATTGTAAAAACATTTCATGGGTAAGTGGATTGAATGTGAATTTCAATGAATGTTGGAAAATTTTCCAATTTCAATTCCATCATTTAACCAACCAAACATGATTTTGGATGGAAAAATTTTCAATTCTTTCAGTTAACCAACCAAACATGATTTTATATAGAACATTTTTTAATTCCAATTCCTGAGAACTATGTGAATCAAACGGGGCCTTAAAAGTGTTTCACTTATGATCAAGTTTAGAAGTTAATCATAGTAAAAACAAAGTATATGGAGTTGGTCCAAAGATAGAAGAGATGCAACAATTAGCTTCGATCATGAAGTTTAAGGCTACCTCTTTTCATTTATCTATATTGGGTTGACGATTGGGGAAAACATGAATAGAGTGAAAGCTTGGAAGCCGGTGATTGATAGGTTTAATGAAAAGCTTTCAAATTCTTCACCAATAGGCTTACATTTATAAAAGCGATGTTAGGAAGTTTACTAAATTATATATATCTTGTTGTCTTTGTTTTAAGCACCAAATAGTGTAATCAAGAAACCTGAAGGAATCGGGCTTAGACCTATCGGGCCGGGGAGATGATATGATGCGATTATCGGTGAGCATGGTGAGAAAACAAATGGAGAAATCAACATAGTCACAAACTTTCAATACCAGCTTTAAATAGAATAATTGGTTCCCTAGAAATGAGATTATTCACATGGAGATATGTTGAAGGAATAATACCAACTTTATTGGCATTATCAACCAAATGGATGTCGTTTAATAGTATTAATTGCATGCTTTGTGGGATCGCACATGAGAGTTCGAGCATCAAAATCCAATTGTATCTTAGGATCAAAAAAGCATCTTTCTTTCTTTTGGTGGAATTACAAAGCAAAGAAACTTAAGAAGTCAAATGAGAGGGATGGTTGGCTTTTGATCTAGATCGATCAGTTGTTGTAATATGTGTTTATCTCTTGTATTTTATATTATGTGTAGCCTTTTACTAAGGTCTTTTTTACATGTTTTAAAATTTTTCTTCGCCTGTTTCAAATATTAATTTTGTCCCTTGATTTCAAGAATGGTTGTTTGGTACGTAACAATTTTTTGATAAATTAACCAATAAATATTTTATTAAATTTATATTAGTTATGTTAGATTTGATAATTTCCATAAACTTTCAATTTTTATAATAAGTATTAAATTCGAAGTCAAATGTATGAACATTAATAAAAGAAAGAGTTTATTAATACCTTTACTAAATTAGTCTTACTAACTATGAATCAAAATTAATATTTTCTAATTATATTTTTTTAAGTTTCCTTGCTTTAAATACTA
>CM044014.1:59816393-59891393 GCA_024085815.1 Flaveria linearis | reverse complement strand
GTGCTTGAATGGTGTCATAGTATGTATTCCTAAGGTTTAGGATGGTTGATTTGGGCTTGGAATGGGTTTGGATGAGCTTAGAGATCGAAAATGGCAGATTGGGTTCGGGAGGACTGCATTCTGCACCAGTTAGGGCTGGGCGACCGACTGGAGGCCATACAGCCGACTGGAGGGCATACGGCCGACTGGAGGGCATACGGCCGACTGGAGGGCGATTGGGTTCAGTCGCACGATTGAGGTTCAGTCGCACGACTAGGGGTCCAGTCGCATGGGGAGTCATGCGACTGAGAGCCCAGTCGCATAGGTGCTCATTCGAGGTCCATTCGCATAAGGTCTATTCGCACAGTGTTCATTCGCACGATTGAGGGTCCAATCGCACGACTGGGTGTTCATTCGCATTGGTGTTCATCCGTATACGTCCAATCGCATGATGTTCAGTCGTATGGAGGTCATGCGATTGAAGAGTGTCCATACGCCCAAAGAGGGCTATTGTACCCGGGGAAGAGCATAATTAGAGTAACGAATTTCGGGGGAAAGTGCAGATGTAAGTTTTGATGGGGAAGTTCCCGTAGGTACAAGTAAGATGACCTTTGGAGGCCTTAGAGAGTATGTAGGGCATGATGATGATGTTGCATGTTGATGCATGATGTATGTTAAGTATGTATGATGATGCCTTGTGTGATGATGCTGTAGTGTATGTTGATGTTCCTATTATGATGTATGTTGTCTTTCTAATGGCTTTACGTGTCAATTTAATGAATGAATGAAAAGTATTATGTAACGTAAAGTGGAAGATAATAGAAGAGGAACATGATGAATGAATGCATGCATTAACGAACGAATGAATGAAAGTAAGAAAAGGCTTGCAAGCAAATGTATGGAGGTGCACACCCAATGAAGGTGTTAGCTCAACGGTGTGCGGGTTAGCTAACCCGAAGGATGCACACTGGGGTCCAATCTTGGTGATTGACCATATGTACGGGATCCTTGTCGCTTACCCTAGATGACTGGATCAGCTTCGTGCACAATGTTCGTGATTTAATTACCACAGGTCCAGCATCAGCTTCTTGCACAATGTTCGGGGTATAGCATAAGGCATTGATCCAAAATGAAAGAGGAAAGATAAGTAATGACTGTACTTACCCTAGGTACTGGATCCAGCTCTGTGCCTAATGTTCAAGGTCTATGAGAGACCTCAGGCTTAGTTACCCGCTTCGTGCATAACGTTCGGGGTATTGTACATGTCATCGAAAGTGATGAATGTACGAATGAATGTAAGGAACGTACGAATAAAAGTAAGGAACGTACGAATGAAAGTAAGAATTTATGAATGAATGTGAACGAAAGTAACGAACGTGAAAGTTAACGATGTACGTTAAATGAACGAAAGTTAACGAACGAATGATGAAGATAATAATAATATGATCTATGTGTACGTATGTTGCGTGATCGCATGTGTGTAAAGAACGGTTTTAACGAAAGAAAAGTATGTTTTATTATAAAACTAGAACTCACTCAGCAACGCTGACTTTTTATGTGTTTCCAGTTGCAGGTAAGGTTGCTGAGGATGGCACGAGGCGGCTACTCAGCTCTTTTGGGATGGCATTCTTCTCTATAATACTTTTGTGATGTAATGCAACAATATATATTTTGTAATTGATGAAAGTTGTATTAACTGGCAAAAGCATTTATAGTAAAATGAAAAGTTGTTTCAAAGTTTCCGCTGCATGATTTTGTAACGATTATATAGTGACGTGTTTTAAGTGCGATGATGACCAGCTGTGAGGTGCCCGGGAACGGGGCCTTACAAGTTGGTATCAGAGCTAAAGTTTAAGTGAAGTGGGTAAATTTTCAAAATAAACCTTAACTTAAACTGAGAATGGGACGGAAAGGGAAGGGATGCCAATCTGAGTAGCTGCGTGCCATCAGGTATTTTCTTAATGTTAACCGGTATTATGTGCGCATGTTATGTGGTTTATGTGTTGCTTCTAGATTTGGATACTGATGTAGTCAGGACATTTGATCGGGGTACGAAGAGTAAAGTAAGTGGCTAATCACAACTGGCCACTGTAATTAGGGACTTACTATACTTGACATAAACTGAGCTGTTCCCTTGAATGACCGTGTTGGTGTTTGAATCTTTCAGTGTGTGATAGAGGATGGCCGGTGGTAGATCATTCAAAGCCTCGCGTGGTGGACTTGGTGCTGCATCGCGGCCCAAAAGAGGCAGGCCTAGAGTTGAGAAGGTGGTTCCTGAGGGACCCGAGACCCCCCATCCGGAGGGTGGTGATGAGAGCACAAATTTGAGGGCCTCAGTGAAAGAGGCGGTGATTAAAGAAGTGCATCAGGTCATGCAGACAATCCTACCATCTGTGGTGACTGAAGTGATTAAGGCTGTGAGAGATGGAGACAGGCAAGAGAGGAACCGGTCCTCGGGAGGTCGGGAACAACCGGAGACTAAGACGATTCCCTCCGATAATGAGGAGGAGGAGGAGGAGCCTGTGCAGGAGCCAACCCGAGGCTGTAACTACGGGGCATTTCAAAGGTGTAAGCCCCCTACTTTTGATGGATACGGCACTGCTGCTGCTGCTCACTGATGGGTGAGAGAAATGGAAGTTGTTCTGAATATCAGCGAGTGCCAGGAGGACCAAAAGGTGAATTTTGCTGCCCATTCTTTTGTGGACTCGGCTTTATGCTGGTGGGACAACATAGTCCAAGCCGAGGGTAGCAGGGCCATTGGGAGAATGAGATGGTTGGAACTAAAGAAGATGGTGATTGAGGAGTTTTGTCCTCACCAAGAAATGGATATTTCACACCCCAACCTTGACGGCGGAAACATCGAGGTGTGAGGGTTAAGATCGTTCATAGCCACATAACGCTATTAATAAACCAACTATATAACAATCATAAGTGCCAATTGTACCATTACAAACATAAGTCTCAAAAAGTAAATAACATAACATCAAATATAACAATCCAATTTATTTCGTTTATTTAACTAGGTCCATTCCTAGATGTGAAAGCACTTCAAGATATCAATCAAACTTGAGCATTTCCTGAAACATGTTAAAAATAAAAGGTTAACAATATTGTTAGTGAGATTTCCATAGTTTTCAATACATAAGTATATAAAAGATGGCAATTCATGTTATAAATTAGAGAACAAAGTAACTAGGGATGTAAGACAAAATGCACAATCAAACCTTGACAAAGATTTACAAGTCTCAAACGTTAAAAGTATATACGATTAGCAAAGTGTACTTAGATCAACCAAGCAGGCTTGTCAGGCCCGTAGATCTATGACGTCGCCAGGCTAGCAATAGTTAATGATTGTACATATATTCGACATTACATAGTAGCTACAAGGTTCGACTAACCACAACAAACAAGTAAATTGCCATAAGTTTACAAGAATCAAACGTTTACAAGTGCAATGATTATAACGTAATACGTTTCACCCCAAAGTGTGAAAGTACGAAAAAGGGGTATAGAAATACTCACATTGCAAATAGGTATAAAAATGACGACTAATAAGATTAATAAGCAACGTTCCAACGTAAACCTTCATGATATACCTAAATATATATATATATTTTAAGATTTAGGTTAATAATAAGGTTTAACAATTAAACACGAACTAGGGTTTCAATAAGGATTTGGGGTTTTTAATATATATAAGTAAAATTTTAAAAATAGAATCACTTATATTTTAATTCCATGAAAAATATTAGTTCATTTAAATAATTTCACGTAATTAAAGTATTTATAAGAACGGGTAAAATTAAATATAAAGTGTAAATAATTATTTTAAATAACGAGATTAAACTATAACTAAAAGTAACGTTTGGACAAATAATTTATTTACTTAAACCATAATTTAAATTCCATTTTATAAGAAATAACTAAAAATAATCTTTGTTATGTTGTATTATAATTATTTAAATTTGAAGAAAAATTGCTGAAAATAATTTGATGATAAAAAATATACAAAGTTTGCAAAAATAATTTTTATAATTTTTTAGAAATTTTCTATAATTTTTTTAAAGGCTGAAAAGCCTAAAACAATGGGTTTGAGGGTGCCCGGGTTCGAACCCGGGACCTCAAGGTTGGGAGTGCATGTGTCTAACCAGTGAACCAAGGCTCTCAGCCGCGGTTTCTCTTGGTTTTTAAACCTTTTAAGCACAAACAACTAATTATCCCCAATTTCTAAAAACCCTAGAATGATATTGGATCAAATTGAACATCTAATCGATTTGATTTATGATTATAATCATGGGGCTTTTGTTCACCATGTAAAAACAAGTTTATGTATGTGTTTAATTACCCGTATGATGATGGATTGGAGATGAACCCACGAAGAACAGGTCACGGCCGAGTAGGTGTGCAAACCAGATGTAAACGTGGATGATAATCAAATCCGTTGTACAGAAAGCTTCTAAGGGTCTCGATGATCAAAAGCCCTATGTTAATTTTGGTTTTTGATGTCGGGTGATGGTGTTCGAATGGGTTGCAGGTTCGCGACCGAGGAGAGGATCAAATGTGGTGTTTGTGCGTGTTTCATACTAAATTGAATTCGATGGAAGATTAGAAACGATTAAACGTTCGTGTAAGTGCGATTAATTTGATTATTATAGGGTTTTAGTGCTCGATTGTGGCGGGTGTTCGGCCGGATAAATGGGGAAGAAAAGGGGAGGGGGTTTGGGTTTTCAAAGTTACACTTTTGGTCCCCGTGGTTTATATTTTGACATTTTATATAAAAAAACTTTTCTTTTGAAGTTTCAAAGTTAACAAAACAACCCCTTGAGTTAAATAAACTTTAAGTTTTGATCATTTTTCTTTATTTTGAGTTCGATAACTTTTATAAATCATTATTGTTGTTGTTGTTGTTGTTGTTGTTGTTTGTTGTTGTTGTTATGATTATGATCATTATTATTATTATTAATATTATTAGTATCATAGTTAGTATTATTATTTATTATTATTATTATGCACACCTAAATTAAAATAATTAAAGACAACCAATAAATAAGCATAATTAACCCATAAGTTTCGTAAATGATAATAATGCCCTTATAAGAATAAACGAAGTTAACTTTTACTTAACAAAAATACGAGATGTTACAGTCTCCCCAACTTAAAAGAATTTCGTTCCGAAATTAAGGATGAAACTATACAAATAAAACGGTATTTCTTCTTCATGTGCTCCTCACGTTCCCAAGTGAATTCAGCGCCACGCTTATTCTCCCAGCGTACCTTGACGATTGGGGTAATGGTGGTTCTAGTCTTCTTCATAATGCGATCCATAACTTCAACGGGTTTCTCGACAAAGTGTAATGACTCGTCGATCTGGATGTCATCTAACGGAACATGCAGACCTTCGTCAGCCAGACACTTCCTCAAATTCGAGACATGGAACACAGGATGAACTCCACTAAGGTTGGAAGGTAATTCCAGTTTGTAAGCCACTTTCCCAACCCTTTTCAGAAACTTGAAAGGTCCTACAAATCTTGGACCCAGTTTACCTTCCTTCCAAAGCGAACAACACCCTTCCACGGTGAAACCCTAAGAAGAACCATCTCCCCAACTAGGAATTCCAACGGCTTACGTCGCTTATCGGCATAGCTCTTTTGTCGACTTCTTGCCATTTCAAGGTTCTTTCGGATGATAGAAACTTTATCGGTCGTCTCTTGTATAAGTTCAGGACCAGTGATGAAGTTTTCACCAATGTCGGTCCAGCAGATTAGTGAACGACATTTACGACCATAAAGCGCTTCGAACGGTGCCATCTTGATACTCAAGTGATAACTATTGTTATACTAAAATTCCGCGATGCGTATCCCAATCACCACCAAAGTCAAGAACACATAGTCGTAGCAAATCCTCGAGGGTTTGGATTGTTCGTTCGGTTTGACCATCAGTTTGAGGATGGTAAGCCGTACTTAAATCCAATTGAGTACCCAGGAGTTCCTGCATAGACGACCAGAAGTGCGAAGTGAAACGAGCGTCTCGGTCGGATATGATGTGTAACGGCACGCCATGACGACCCACAATTTCGTCAATAAAGATGTGGGCCAGTCTTGAAACTTTGTAAGTGTCTCGTATTGGTATGAAATGTGCCGTCTTGGTCAAATGATCAACAATCACCCAAATACTATAATGACCACGAGGAGTACGAGGTAACTTGGTTATGAAATCCATGGATATATGTTCCCATTTCCACATAGGGATTTCGGGTTGTTCAAGTAAACCACTTGGTCGTTGATGCTCGGCTTTGACTCTTGCGCACGTGAGACATTTGGAAACATAAGACGCGATATCTTTCTTTATTCCAGGCCACCAATATTGACTACGCAAGTCCATGTACATCTTATTGGAGCCAGGATGAATAGAATATCGGGTTTGATGAGCTTCGTTCATGATGAAGTGACGAAGATTATCACTATTAAGGATCCAAAGTCGCTTCAAGAAGTACCACAAGCCATTCGGTTTTGTCTCCAGTTGTGACCAAACGTTAGACACCAAATCTTCATCTTTTTCTTCGTCGGTTAATGTTGCTTGTTGAGCCTCGCGAATGCATAACTCAAGATCACTATCAATCCTTATATTTTGAAGCATGATAGTAGCCTCGTTAACATCCACATGAATCTCAGTATCAAATTCCCTTAACGTGTCAAACCATTGCCTTCGATCTCGAATTTATTGAAGTGAGACAACCTTGTTGTGGACCTTGCGACTTAGCGCGTCGGCTACAACATTCGCCTTTCCAGATGGTAGCGAATGTCACAGTCGTAGTCGCTGATCAACTCGATCCAACGTCTTTGTCTCATGTTGAGATCCTTTTGGTTGAACACGTGTTGGAGACTCTTATGGTCGGTGTAGACTATGCATTGCGTCCCATAAAGATAGTGTCGTCAGATTTTCAAAGCGAAAACCACGGCACCAAGTTCAAGATCATGAGTTGTGTAGTTCACTTCATGAACCTTCAATTGCCTTGACGCATATGCTATGACTTTGCCTCGTTGCATGAGAACACAACCAAGACCTTGATTTGAAGCATCGCAATATACGGTAAAATCATCGTTTCCCTCGGGAAGTGTGAGAATAGGAGCGTTACACAACTTGCGTTTTAATGTATCGAAAGCCTCTTCTTGCTCGGGTCCCCATTCAAAGAGTCAATTCTTTTGGGTTAACGCCGTTAATGGTTTCGCAATCTTCGAAAAATTTGCTATGAACCTTCGGTAGTATCCCGCTAAGCCCAGAAAAGAACGAACTTCGGTTGGGGTTGTGGGAACACACCAATTCTTTACGGCTTCAGTTTTTGCAGGATCGATGTGGATTCCTTGACTATTCACCACATGCCCTAAGAATTGAACCTCTTCTAACCAGAATTCACACTTAGAAAACTTGGCGTATAATTGTTCCTTCTTCAAGAGTCCAAGAACTTGTCGCAAGTGCGTCTCGTGATCGATTTTTGTCTTGGAATAAATAAGAATGTCATCAATGAACACGATCACAAACTTATCCAAATACGGTTTACATACTCGATTCATGAGATCCGTGAACACGGCAGGTGCATTGGTCAAGCCAAAAGGCATAACCATGAACTCGTAGTGTCCATATCGAGTACGAAAAGTGGTCTTTGGAATGTCATCATCGTGAACACGTAGTTGATGATACCCAGAACGTAGATCGATCTTTGAGAATTGAGTAGCCCCTTGAAGTTGGTCGAAGAGATCATCGATTCGAGGGAGAGGGTATCGGTTTTTGATAGTAAGCTTGTTGAGTTCCCGGTAATCGATGCACATACGAAATGAACCATCCTTCTTCTTCACAAACAGTACAGGTGCACCCCACGATGACGAACTAGGACGAATGAAACCTTTATCGGTCAACTCTTGCAGTTGACTAGCTAGTTCTTGCATTTCAGACGGTGCAAGACGATAAGGCGATTTAGCCACAGGGTTTGCACCAGGGATTAAGTCAATCTTGAACTCAACTTCTCGCACGGGAGGTAGTCCTTTAAGATCCTCGGGAAAACCTCGGGAAAGTCCCGCACAACAGGAATGTCTTTCAATTCCTTACCCTTGGCTTTCGTATTAACTACATATGCCATGAAAGCCATGTAGTTTTTACTTAAGCATTTGCGGGCCTTGATGCAAGACATAAATTTGAGTCCTTGGGACGATTTCTACCCAAAGACCTTTAAGGTATCACCAGTCGGTTAGGGAATTCGGATGCATTTCTCGAAGCATAAAATTTCCGCATGATGTTTGGCTAACCAATCCATGCCGATAATAACATCGAAGCTTCCCAGTTGCATAGGAATGAGGTCGATGGAGAACTCGTGTTCGTTAAGGCTTAAGGTGCAATCACGTATTACGACATCAATGACAATAGATTTTCCATCGGCGACTTCGACTGTGAAGGATCTTTCCGGATTAACACGCGGTTTAGAAAGTATAGGTTCGAGTTCCAACGACACGAAACTCTTATCTGCACCCGAATCAAACAATACAGATGCATAATGGCTATTTACAAGATACATACCTGTTTGGTAATAACTTATTATTGGTATGATGAACACAAAGATAGGAATATTTATAAGACAATAAATGATTTAAAAGGAGTTCAACGTCGTACCATTCACCACGTCGTTGTTGGCTTGTGCTTGGTTGGCGTTGATGTTGAAGGCCCTTCCACGAGCTGGTGGCACATTTCCCGCATTGCGAGGACATTGCGGACGAATGTGACCAGGCTCGCCACAGTTATAGCAGGTTCGGTTGGTAAGCATTGTAGTGTTGTTTGGCGCACGAAGACAAGTAGTCACCAAGTGCCCATACTTTCCACACAACGAGCAGACTCAGCATGGAGTGTTGCTCGCGTGATGGTACTTGCACGTGTTACACATGGGGTATGGACCAACATAAGCTCTAGCTATAGGAGCTTGATTTGCAACCACCATCTGTTTTTGAGGTGCATTTGGGGCGGTCACAGCGTAGTTGCGTGTCGAGATGAACTTACGCTTCTTGTTTTGGGAAGATGACTCAGCCCGTACTTCCTTTGTTGCCTCATGTGTCACCTTCGTAGTAGCCTTTGAACCCTTTGCCGACATAGTGCAAGCTCTAATATGATTGTAGGTGAGCTGCGCGGTGATAGTAATTGCCTCTTCCAAGGTTGTGGGCCTACTACCCACCACAGCATCTTGAATTTGAGGTGGCACCCCCTTGATAAATTTCTCAATGTTACGGGGCACGGTGTCCACCATGTGTGGTAGAAGCATACTCAACTCATGATGTCGGGTGGAATAAGCCAAGTGATTCCCACCATCTTGTTTGAGGTTCCAGAACTCCTCCTCTAGCTTTTGCAACTCGCTCCTCGGGCAGAACTTTTGGATCATGATATCTTTAAATTCTTCCCAGGGCAACGCCAAAGCAACCTTAGTTCCATGGTTTCTCTTTTCACTATTCCACCATGTTAGTGCCTGTTGTTGGAGAACACTTGTAGCATAGCGAACCTTGAACTTGTCGGGGCACTCGCTAACAATGAATGTGTTCTCCATACTTTCAAACCACTCGAGAAGCCCTGTGGCTCCTTCTTTTCCACTAAAGTTAGTGGGTTTGCACGAGTTGAAGTGTTTGAAAGTGCAAATATGATTGTTCCCGTTTTGGTTGTTGCTATTCTCTCCATGAGCACCGCTATTGTTCCTATTGGTGTTGTTGTTGCTATTAGCCATCAAGGTGCTATTAAGTTCAGCAACCAGGGTTGGGAGCACAGCAGCCATTTGTCGGGCGATCATTGCTGCAAGCTTGCGGTCGGAACTTCCACGCTTTCCATGATGACGAGACATGCTGGATATACAAAAATGAATTAGTACGGGAGTGAGGATAACAAAGGATGGTAGTTTAGACAAAGGTAAGCTAAGGGTCGTAAGGTACATGGGATAATTCCATTTGGTAACGCATCACCATTTGGAAACATTGACACGTCAAGGTGAATTGACCCATTTGCCTTAGAAATTTGTGTATATTGACTATAGTTTATCATTCATCCCAGAAATCCCCAGGTAAGCATGACTAGTCCCGTGGGATTCATGCGAAATGCTTGCCTTAGCCCGAGGGCCTTTTGCCAGGAAATCCAGAATACAGGTGTCTATGTGTCACACAATATTCCTTAGGTTCATGAAATCAAAACCTTGATGAGATTTATATAGATTAGACATAACGTCTAAAGATCCAAGTCATAAGCATAAGTATATGATTCCACGTGTCGTCGAGAATAAGATTAAGAGGTTTCATGTTCGGGGAGAGTCAAAGAGTCAAATATAAGTTTTGGGAGACATGTAGCAATGTTTAGGCAATTCTATGCTAAGGCATCAAATTACACATAAGGAGACATAGCATTATGTAGCATGCAAACCATATAATTTACAAGATAGAAATATAATTCTATAAGGTTCATGCATATGCTATAGTCTAGGTCACCATTTCCAATAACCTAAATCCTTATAGTTATGGGCTCTGATACCAATCTTTCACACCCCAACCATGACGGCGGAAACGTCGAGGTGTGAGGGTTAAGATCGTTCACAGCCACATAACGCTATTAATAAACCAACTATATAACAATCATAAGTGCCAATTGTACCATTACAAACATAAGTCTCAAAAAGTAAATAACATAACACCAAATGTAACAATCCAATTTATTTCGTTTATTTAACTAGGTCTATTCCTAGATGTGAAAGCACTTCAAGATATCAATCAAACTTGAGCATTTCCTGAAACATGTTAAAAATAAAAGGTCAACATATTGTTGGTGAGATTTCCATAGTTTTCAATACATAAGTATATAAAAGATGGCAATTCATGTTGTAAATTAGAGAACAAAGTAACTAGGGATGTAAGACAGAATGCACAATCAAACCTTGACAAAGTTTTACAAGTCTCAAACGTTAAAAGTATATACGATTAGCTAAGTGTACTTGGATCAACCAAGCAGGCTTGTCAGGCCCATAGATCTATGACGTCTCCATGCTAGCAATAGTTAATGATTGTACATATATTCGACATTACATAGTAGCTACAAGGTTTGACTAACCACAACAAACAAGCAAATTGCCATAAGTTTACAAAAATCAAACGTTTATAAGTGCAATGATTATAACGTAATACGTTTCACCCCAAAGTGTGAAAATACGAAAAAGGGGTATAGAAATACTCACATGGCAAGTAGGTATAAAAATGACGATTAATAAGATTAATAAGCAACGTTCCAACGTAAACCTTCATGAGATACCTAAATATATATATATTTTAAGATTTAGGTTAATAATAAGGTTTAACAATTAAACACGAACTAGGGTTTCAATAAGGATTTGGGGTTTTTAATATATATATAAGTAAAATTTTAAAAATAGAATCACTCATATTTTAATTCCATGAAAAATATTAGTTCATTTAAATAATTTCACGTAATTAAAGTATTTATAAGAACGGGTAAAATTAAATATAAAGTGTAAATAATTATTTTAAATAATGAGATTAAACTATAACTAAAAGTAACGTTTAGACAAATAATTTATTTACTTAAACCAAAATTTAAATTCCATTTTATAGGAAATAATTAAAAAACAATCTTTGTTATGTTGTATTATAATTATTTAAATTTGAAGAAAAATTGCTGAAAATAATTTGATGATAAAAAATATACAAAGTTTGCAAAAATAATTTTTATAATTTTTTAGAAATTTTCTGTAATTTTTTTAAAGGCTGAAAAGCTTAAAAAAATGGGTTTGAGGGTGCCCGGGTTCGAACCCGGGACCTCAAGGTTGGGAGTGCATGTGTCTAACCGTGAACCAAGGCTCTCAGCCGCGGTTTCTCTTGGTTTTTAAACCTTTTAAGCACAAACAACTAATTATCCCCAATTTCTAAAAACCCTAGAATGATATTGGATCAAATTGAACATCTAATCGATTTGATTTATGATTATAATCATGGGGCTTTTGTTCCCCATGTAAAAATGAGTTTATGTATGTGTTTAATTACCCGTATGATGATGGATTGGAGATGAACCCAACGAAGAACAGGTCGCGGCCGAGTAGATGTGCAAACCAGATGTAAACGTGGATGATAATCAAATCCGTTGTACAGAAAGCTTCTACGGGTCTCGGTGATCAAAAGCCCTATGTTAATTTTGGTTTTTGATGTCCGGGTGATGGTGTTCGAATGGGTTGCAGGTTCGCGACCGAGGAGAGGTTCAAATGTGGTGTTTGTGCGTGTTTCATACTAAATTGAATTCGATGAAAGATTAGAAACGATTAAACGTTCGTGTAAGTGCGATTAATTTGATTATTATAGGGTTTAGTGCTCGATTGTGGCGGGTGTTCGGTCGGATAAACGGGGAAGAAAAGCGGGGTGGGGTTTGGGTTTTCAAAGTTACACTTTGGTCCCTGTGGTTTATATTTTGACATTTTATGTAAAAAAACTTTTCTTTTGAAGTTTCAAAGTTAACAAAACAACCCCTTGAGTTAAATAAACTTTAAGTTTTAATCATTTTTCTTTATTTTGAGTTCGATAACTTTTATAAATCATTATTATTATTATTATTATTATTATTATTATTATTATTATTATTATTATTATTATTATTTATTATTATTATTATTATTGTTATGATTATGATCCTTATTATTATTAATATTATTAGTATCATAGTTAGTATTATTATTCATTATTATTATTATACACACCTAAACTAAAATAATTAAAGACAACCAATAAATAAGCATAACTAACCCATAAGTTTCGTAAATGATAATAATGCCCCTTATAAGAATAAACGAAGTTAACTTTTACTTAACAAAAATACGAGATGTTACAGGATAAGGTTGAGAGAGAGTTCTTGCAGCTGGAGGCGGGAACGATGACACACCAGCAGTATACTACAAAGTTCAACGAGATGGCACGTCTGGTGCCGGATAAGGTGACGCCTCTGTCATGAAAGATTAAGGGGCTGTTTGGCAACTTCTGAATGGGTAAGTGCTGAATCAATAAGAGGTCTGAACCAATAAGAGGTCTGAACCAATAAGTGCTGAACCAGATTAAGTCTGTTTGGTTGGATATCGGTTTGGTTATAACTCCCAATATTGAATAATTATTAAAAAATACAAACCATAATAAAAAAATCCAAAAACACATAAATCATTCTTGAAACATACTAATTTACGTACAAACCATATTAGAACATCCAAATTACACATAAAATCCAAGTAGAAATTAATAATTTTGGTTTTAAGCATTTGACATTAGTTGAGTTGCTATCTCGTCACGCAAAGTAGTCATATGCTCAATGCCTTGCGAGCCCCGTTCCATGTCATGAACAGACTGGCCATCACTTTCCTCCTCTTGCATTTCTCCAAAAAAGTATTCTCGTTGTATTCCATAAATAACTGATCATGAATATTCCATTTCCTTATAAAGTTATGAATAGCGAAACACGCAATCACTATGTCTCTTGTATTGGAAATGAAAAAGGTGCCATTTGTTTTAGGATTGGGAATCTTGCCTTTAAAACACCATATGCGCGCTCAATTACATTTCTGAGTTGTGCGTGAGCATGGTTGAATTTTTCTTCCTTAGTCAATGCATGTTGTCGTCGAAAATCGGCTAACCGATATCTCGTATTGCGGTAGGGAGTCATAAACCCACGAGTGTTGGTGTATGCAGCATCGCAAAGATAATATTTGTCTACACAATCAAACAGCAAAAGATAAACACAATCTTCCACATCAACCCTGTCAACCTAACACATATCATTACTCCATAGTACCATCGCCATCTCTACATCGCCACCACCGCAAAATTTGAGCTAAAATCAAGACAAATCTTACAAAATTTGAGCTAAAATCAAACGGATGGTGTGATGGAGAAATCATTGGCGATCGTGAAGGGCGAAATCAGGGGCGAAATCAGGCGATCGTGAAGGGCGAAATCAGGGGCGAAATCCAACGGGCTGTTATCATACCAATACCCTAAATCACATTCATGTAAAATCTCAAGCGCAAATGAAGTTTCCTATTCGATCTTTATCTTTACTTTGTATTTGTATCAAGATTCACGAAAAAAAGAAGTTTCAAACGAATCTTTACTGTTTCCAAGATACCCAACTCACTTTTCACTCAGAAATGAAGAAAAAATGAAAAAAATACAGGGTAGTCAGCTTTGATTTCTGAGTGTAATAAAGAAAGATGCAAAGTACACTTTGGGATGAATAATTAATGCAAAAATTGGGGGTTTTCTTGGCAACTTCGGTGAGTTGCCGATAATCTCTCTGGATGGATTCCGATGTGCTGTTTGTGAGTCATTATAATATGATAGTTATTAATACAAGATTTGGTTTCACATGCAGTGGCGGCTGCGGCGCAAATGAAGAAACAGACCTCAGCGGTGCAAATAAAGGGCGAAATTGAAGACGGAGGCCGAGCGGTGGTGGACGGAAGCCGAGCGGTGGTGGACGGAGTCCGAGCGGTGGTGGATGGAGGCCGACCGGTGGTGGACGGAGGCCGACCGGTGGTGGACGAAGGCGAGATGTTGCAGCGCAGGGGATGGAGTGGAGCGACAGAGTTGAGCAGCGAAGGGGATGAATTGGTCAGATTAGGTTTGATCTCTTTTTCCATCAGAGGCAAATAAGAGCCTCTTTTTCATTCAGAGGAATGCAACCAAACATAATATGTCTGACTGAGTCAGACTTAGCATCTGACCAAGCTCAATAAGAGCTAAAAAAACAGGCCCTAAGAGGTACATCCAGGGTTTGCCCGCGGATATTCGCAGGCATATGATCGCTGCCGACCGAGCACGTTCAGGTCGGCGGTGGTGGATTTGGCAGGGAGGTTATATGACGAGAGGGCAGTAGTGGTGGTGGCTGATGGTAGTAAGAAGGGTGGTGGTGATCGAAACTGAAATGGGAAGAGGTTTGGTCGGGGTGAGGCCTCGACGGGTAACAGGAAGGCACGGGTGGATGATCGCCGTGTAGCCACGCCGGGTACAGGATTGAGAAAGTGTGGCAAATGTGGAAGAAGCACAGTGGTGAGTGTAGATGGGGGTTGAATGTTTGCTTCAAGTGTGGGAAGCCTGGTCATATGGCTCGAGATTGCAGGGGTACGGGGTGCTTCAACTGTGGGGAAAGTGGTCATATGAGTAAAGACTGTAAGAAGCCGAGAGCCGAGGGTTCCGGGGTGAAGAAGACGGGGAGTGAAGGACCGAGGGCGAGCGCCAGGGCATTCATTATGACACAAGAGGAGGCTAGGACGGACCCTGATGTTGTGTCCGGTACGTTTCTGGTGAACCAAACTTTAGCCTCTATATTATTTGATTTGGTTGCCAGTAGAAGCTTTATTTCTGCTGCTTTCTGTGCTAAACTGCCTGATAGTAGTAGACGTGTTGACTCGCCCTTTGATGTAGAAACTGCCATAGGTAAGTCTACCAATATTTTTGAGATGATAGAGAACTGTGATGTGGAATTAGACGGTCATAAGTTTCCTGTTAGACCATTTGTGATGATCCTAGGTGGTTTCGATTTGGTTCTTGGGATGGATTGGTTGGCGGGACTTCGAGGAAAATATAGTGTGTCGCAAGAAGATGATTCGGTTGATAGCGCCTGGAGTTCGGTAACTGTTTACGGGGATCGGGTCACGATGATCCCGAAAGTGATCTCAATGGCGGTGGCTGGAAAGTGCATGAGGCGTGGATGTAGTGTCTACTTGGCATATGTGAAGGATGTGGATACGCCCACACCATAACTGTCTAATGTACCGGTTGTGTGTGACTTTCCAGATATGTTTCCCGAAGACTTTTCAGGAGTGCCACCTGACTGAGAGATTGAGTTTCAGATTGATCTGATACCAGGTGCCCAACCTGTTGCCAAAGCACCGTATCGATTGGCTCCGACTGAGATGAAAGAGTTGATGAGTAGTTGCAAGAGCTACTTGATAAGGGGTTCATTAGACCGAGTATCTCACCTTAGGGCACTCCGGTCTTATTTGTAAAGAAGAAAGATGGTAGTATGACGATGTGTATAGACTACCGCTAGCTGAACAAGTTGACAGTGAAGAATCGGTACCCGTTACCGAGGATCGATGATTTCTTCGATCAGCTTCAAGGTGCCAGTTTGTTCTCATGGATAGATCTTCGATCTGGCTACCATCGGCTAAAGGTGAAAGAGTAGGATATTCCTAAAACAGCTTTTCGCACGCGCTACGGTCACTACGAGTTTCTTGTCATGTCCTTTGGTTTGACCAATGCCCCAGCTGCTTTTATGGATCTGATGAACCGAGTGTGTCGGCCGATATTGGATAAATCAGTTATTGTGTTTATTGATGATATCCTAATTTATTCAAAGAGCAAGATAGAGCATGCGGTCATATTCGAGAAGTGCTGGAGACGTTGAGAAGGGAGAAGTTGTACGCCAAGTTCTCCAAGTGCGCATTCTGGATGCGCGAGGTTTAATTCTTGGGTCACATGGTGAACCCGGAGGGGATTATGGTGGATCCGGCAAAAGTGGAAGCGGTGATGCAATGGAAGTCTCCAAAGACGCCATCCGAGATTCGTAGTTTCTTGGTTTGGCGAGCTACTACCGAAGATTTATTCAAGACTTTTCCAAGATCGCTTCTCCACTAACCAAGTTGACCCGGAAAGATGAAAAGTTTACGTGGGGTCAAGCTCAGGAGAAGGCATTTGCGGAGTTGAAGGCAAGGTTGACCCAAGCTCCTGTATTGTCATTACCCGATGGAAGCAAAGATCTGGTGGTTTATTCTGATGCTTCATACTCAGGATTGGGGTGTGTGTTAATACAGAGAGGAAAGGTTATAGTCTATGCATCCTGACAGTTGAAGGTTCATGAGGTTAACTATCCTACTCATGACTTGGAGCTAGCAGTTGTGGTCTTTGCACTAAAGATTTGGAGGCACTATCTCTACGGGACAAAGTGCACCATTTTCACTGACCACAAGAGCTTGAAGTACTTCTTCGAGCAGAAAGACTTGAACATGAGGCAGAGGAGATTGTTGGAGCTCATAAAAGATTATGATTGTGAGATCCATTATCATCCGGGTAAAATCAACGTGGTGTCGGATGCCCTTAGCCAAAAGGAAAGACCCGAGCCGATTCGGGTGAAAGCGTATCAGCTGATTATGACCTCTGAGGTGATGAAGCAAGTCAAACAGTTTCAAGATTAGGCATTAAAAGAAGATCATCTTAACTCCGAACGAATAAGAGGTCTGGTCGCAGAGTTGGGTGAAAACACATTTGGTGTTAGAACCCGGTTTGGAAGAATGTGGATTCCACGTTTTGGGGATCTATGGGGGAAGATTATGGATGAAGCTCACAAGACTCGATACTCTATTCATCGCGGTGCTACAAAGATGTACCAAGACATGAAGAAAGATTATTGGGGCCGGGTATGAAGCGTGACGTGGTGGAGTATGTGAGTAAGTGCCTTACTTGCTTGCAAGTGAAGGCCTAGCATCAAAAGCTGTATGGGAAGATCCAACATTTGGATATACCAGAATGAAAGTGGGAGCACATCACCATGGATTTCATTATGAAGCTGTTGCGTACTCCGAAAGTGTATGATGTTATATGGGTGATTGTCGACCGCTTGAGGAAGAGTGCTCACTTCCTACCGATGCGCGAGACATATTCATCCGAGAGGTTAGCGGATCTTTTCATTAAGGAGATTGTGACTCGTCATGGTGTGTCGATATCTATTGTGTCTGATCGTGACACCCGGTTTACATCTAAATTCTGAAAGAAATTCTACCATGCAATGGGGACGAGGTTACACATTAGCACGGCTTATCATCCCCAGACTGATGGTCAGTCAGAAAGGACCATTCAGACACTGGAGGACATGCTTCGGGCATGTGTGATTAATTTTGGGGGAAGTTGGGATGAACACTTACCGTTAGCTGAATTCTCATACAACAACAACTATCATGCCAGCATTGTTATGCCACCTTATGAGATGCTATACGGTAAGAGATGCAGGACGCCCATTTGTTGGGGTGATATTGGTCATAAAGAGTTAGGGAGCGTCGAGGTGATTGAGGCTACGACTGAAAAGCTTGGAAGGATCAAGGCCTTCATGAAGGCAGCCAAAGATAGACAGAAGTCGTATGCTGAGAAACGACGCAGAACAATTGAGTTCCAGGTGGGTGATCGGGTTATGTTGAAGGTCTCACCTTGGAAGGGCATCATTTGGTTCCGAAAGCGGGGCAAATTGAGCCCGAGATACATAGACCCTTTCCGGATCATTGCTCGAGTAGGAGAGGTGGCCTATAGATTGGAGTTACCAAATGAGTTGAGTGGAATACACCCGACATTCCACGTATCTCATCTGAGCAAGTGTTTGGCAGATGAGGATATGATTGTTTCACTGGAGGATATCGAAGTAGATGAACGGCTCAATTATGTGGAGCAACCAGTGGCGATCATCAATTGAAAAGAGAGGAGGCTGAGAAATAAAGTGGTTCCTCTTGTGCGTGTACAGTGGAAGCACAGGAAGGGATCCGAGTCAACGTGGGAGGCTGAAGAGAAAATGAAATAGCATTACCCACGTTTGTTCGAGGAATAACAGGTTTTAGGGACGAAACCTATATAAGGGGGGTGGACTTGTAACACCCGGTTATTTATCTATTTTGAAGACGACGAAAGAAGAAAAGAAATAAAGTCCAAAGTTGAGGGACCAAACTCGCCAACGCACGAAAGTTGGGAAAATGGGGGCAAATTAAGGGAGAGGGCAGCCCTTTACCCTCTCCCCACACCCACAATTCAGCAAAAGAGGGAAAGAAGAGAGAAAGAAGAGAGAAAAGGGAGAAAAGGGTTGATTCGGGTTGATCCGGGCTTGGAAATCGTCATGTAGCGAGTCAAAATGAAGCTCTTCTTCTTCTTCTTGTTTGTGAGTTCTAGGACCTCTCTTTTAATGGTTTTCAACTGATTTGGGGCTGGAACACATAGTAAACTCATTTTTGTATGTGTGTGTGTTTGACCCATTTGGGTGTGATTGCGTGTGGTGCATTTGGAGTATGTTCTTGGACTTGTGTGAGCTTGAATGGTGTCATAGTATGCATTCCTAAGGTTTAGGATGGTTGATTTGGGCTTGGAATGGGTTTGGACTTTGGATGAGCTTAGAGGTCGAAAATGGCAGATTGGGTTCGGGAGGACTGCATTCTGCACCAGTTAGGGCTAGGCGACCGACTGGAGGCCATACGGCCAATTGGAGGGCGATTAGGGTTCAGTCGCACGATTGAGGTTCAGTCGCATGACTAGGGGTCCAGTCGTATGGGAGTCATGCAACTGAGAGCCGAGTCGCATAGGTGCTCATTCGCATGAGGTCCATTCGCACAGTGTTCATTCGCACGATTCAGGGTCCAATCGCACGACTGGTGTTCATTTGCATTGGTGTTCATCCGTATAGGTCCAATCGCATGATGTTCAGTCGCATGGAGGCCATGCGACTGAAGAGTGTCCATACGCCCAAATAGGGCTGTTGTACCCGGGGAGGAGCATAGTTAGAGTAACGACTTTCAGGGGAAAGTGCAGATGTAAGTTTTGACGTGGAAGTTCCCGTTGGTACAAATAAGATGACCTTTGGAGGCCTTAGAGAGTATGTAGGGCATGATGATGATATTGCATGTTGATGCATGATGTATGTTAAGTATGTATGATGATGCCCTGTGTGATGATGCTATAGTGTATGTTGATGTTCCTATTTATGATATATGTTATCTTTCTAATGGCTTTACGTGTCATGTTAATTAATGAATGAAAAGTATTATGTAACGTAAAGTGGAAGATAATGAAAGAGGAACATGATGAATGAATGCATGCATTAACGAACGAATGAATGAGAGTAAGAAAAGGCTTGCAAGCAAATGTATGGAGGTGCACACCCAATGAAGGTGTTAGCTCAACGGTGTGCGGGTTAGCTACCCTGAAGGATGCACACTAGGTTCCAATCTTGGTGATTGACCATATGTACGGGATCCTTGCCGCTTGCCCTAGATGACTGGATCAGCTTCGTGCACAATATTCGTGATTTAATTACCACAGGTCCAGCATCAGCTTCGTGCACAATGTTCAGGGTATAGCATAAGGAATTGATCCAAAATGAAAGAGGAAAGATAAGTGATGAATGTACTTACCCTAGGTACTGAAGCCAGCTCCATGCCCAATGCTCGAGGTCTATGAGAGACCTCAGGCTCAGTTACCCACTTCGTGCACAACGTTCGGGGTATTGTACATGCCATCGAAAGTAATGAACGTACGAATGAATGTAAGGAACGTACGAATGAAAGTAAGGAATGTATGAATAAAGTAAGAATTTATGAATGAATGTGAACGAAAGTAACGAACGTGAAAGTTAACGGTGTACGTTAAATGAACGAAAGTTAACGAACGAATGATGAAGATAATATAATATTATCTATGTGTACATATGTTGCGCGATCGCATGTGTGTAAAGAACGGTTTTAACGAAAGAAAAGTATGTTTTATTATAAAACTAGAACTCACTCAGCAGCGCTGACTTTTTATGTGTTTCCAGTTGGCAGGTAAGGTTGCTGAGGATGGCACGAGGCGGCTACTCAGCTCTTTTAGGATGACATTCTTTTCTATAATGCTTTTGTGATGTAATGCAACAATATATATTTTGTAATTGATGAATGTTGTATTAACTGGCAAAAGCATTTATAGTAAAATTAAAAGTTGTTTCAAAGTTTCCGCTGCATGATTTTGTAACGATTATATAATGACGTGTTTTAAGTGCGATGATGACCAGTTGTGAGGTGCCCGGAAACGGGGCCTTACAGTATATATACATATACATACATACATATATATACATACACATATATACATACATATATACATACATACATGCATACAGATATACATATATATACATACATATATATATATGCATATATATACTTACATATCTATACATATATATACATATATATAGGGAAGAGATCAAATGTAAACCCTTATTTATTGCGATAACCCATTAACCCAACTAGTGGTCCACAGCAAGCCACATCATCATTGTAACTTAGAGTTACAGTGGTAAAACTAGTGGTCCAAAACGAACGTTAAAATTTTATAAAAAAATATAGCAAGACTATACTCAAATTAAAGATATTAAAACGATCTATTTAATGGTGTAATTTGTTTAAAAAAATAACGTCATACAAAAAAGTTAAAAACGTTATAAAAAATGGTGGAGTTTTTAAAAATGGAGGGAAAATCGTTACATCAGTGGTGTAACGTGATGTAAATGTTAGTGACAGTGGTGTAAGTGTTCGCTACATCAGGGTTAACGGGTTATCGCAATAAACAAGGGTTAACAAAGGAACCTTACCCCATATATATATACATATATATAAATTCATAAGCGCAAAAAAATTTACACTAGTATAAGTTTTCTTTATTTTTCTTCAGTTTTAGGAAGTACACTAATATGGTCCTACTTCTTTTTGTTTTTTTAGTTTATAGGTGTTTTTAGAGAGAGAGAAAGGGAGTTGGTAGTTTTTTTAATTTATATAATTTATTTTGTAATATAGTAAAAAGGTATGAAATGACTTAAATGAGAGGCAAGTAGGAGTTGTTTAATGATTTTGTTTATCTCAATCCCATTTTATATTAATAATATTACTTTTTTATTTATTTTAAACTTTTATTAAGAAAACCAAGTTGCAACACGCGAGTTGCACTCATATTCTTATTTGTACTTACGTTTTCGTGCAACTTGTATGAAATTTATCACTCAAGACTACTTAACTTTGTGTACGCTAGACATTAAAATGTAACACCTGAAAATTTTAAAAAGAAAAGAAAAGGGACTAAAAAGAAGGTTTAAATAAGTGAAGGGCCAAAGGTGGGCAAGAGCATGAAGGTTACCCTTATGTGTGTATAAAAGGAGGGAGCTACCCTTTTGTTCACTCTCATGCACCGATATTGTGTGATCAATGGGAAAGATAATCCTTGGTTCGAGAGAGAAAGTGAAGAATTCTCCAAATGTATGATTTTTATCATGCTTTATCTTAGATCTAAGTTATATCTAAGCTCCTAAGTAGAATTTTATGGGATTCCATAAGTAAAGTTTAAATCTTTACGTATGCATGTGTGTAGATCTCAAGTTTGTTTTTGGTTCTATGGTTTTGTTTAAAGGCTTTATAAGATGAGTTCTAGATCCCCTCATTTTCATGTTTTTCACTCTTTTGAGGCTGATATGTATATATGTATGATGAACCTTTGTTAAACTTATGTTTTCTCAAATAAATGTGACTTTTTACGTAAAATATTATGTTTTAATGGGATTTATGATGATGTTTCATGTATGGTGTGTTTTAAATATGAACATTTAACGCCCCGAAATTTCCCGAAACGAGCCATTTAATAATAATGGGCTTTTAAAAGTTAATTTAAGAAATAAAAGGGTAAATTAGTGGGATATGGATCAAATTAGCCTTAATGGGCTAGACTTGATGAGTTTAAGGGCCCTAATCAGCCCTTAAACATGCATGAGCAGCTCCATCTTCCACCATTTCAACCCTAGCCACCAAATTCGTAGAGAGAGAAAGTAGAGAGAGAAAGTGAAGAAATTTCAAGATTTGGAGCTTGAAGGTTTGAAGGATTGAAGTCTAGTGGATTGGAGCATCAAAACACAAGAAAAGAGCAACAAAACGAGGTAAGAATCAGCCTCTAAAGCCTTCTGTAGATCAAACCCGGATTCTAGGGTTTTGGGGTTTTGAAAAGTTTAAAGAAACACATAAAGGCCAATTTTTACGTATGAAAACGTGTAAAAAGCTTAGATTTGGTTTCATGGAAGGTAAACCAAGGATTTGGACGTAAAAAGTTAAGATTTTGGGTTAAAAATGGGCTGGATCTGAGTTTATATTCATCCAGCGAAACTGGACCCCGATCCAGCGAAACTGAGTATTTCATCCAGCGAAACTGCTTAGTTATACAGCGAATCTGAGGGGTTTCCAACGAAACTACAGTTTCTCTGCAGCGAAACTACAGTTTCGCTGATAAGTTCGCTAAGTACTTAGACTGACCTTAGATATTTCGAAAGTAGGAAACTCCAACGAAAGTTGGGCGCTCAAGGCAGCGAATCTGTCTAGCGAAACTAGCAGAAGTGCTGCCCAGCGAAACTGCAGGCGAAACTACAGTTTTGCTACAGCGAAACTATTGGCGAAACTATGAAGAAAATGACGTTTTTGCATGTTAACTTTCGTGCAGCTAGAGTATTCAGGCTATAGCCTAAGTGACTTAGAATTTAAGCTACTTGGACGAGTTCAGGTGAGTTCTAGACCCCTCCTTTACCCGTTTTCAATGTTTTGGGGTGATATGCATTCTAAAATACATGCTTTTATGAGAACGGTTTTTAAGACCTTTTATCAAGAAAAGTAAATTTCCTAAAGTAAAATATGCTATTTAAATAGTCCAAAATAATTTTTGGGCGCGCTGACCTGGCAGCCCGGCCCCAGCCAGGGGCGTTGCCCCTTGGACCCCACTAGGGGCTGCTGCCCCTAGAACCCCGCTATCAGGGGCTGCCGCCCCCGAACCCCCGCTGTCCCACGGAGGGTCAGTTATCTGGTTTATCTCTCATGATTGATGAAATGTGAATGCTTAGACTAAGAGTTTGCTTCTTATTATGTAATGTGTTGTGTTATATTATGTATAACTTAAACATGACAGTGAAACATAAAGAAAGGTTATGAGGCCCATAACATGTACCTGGATAAAGTAAAGTCTTGCAAGTAAAGTCCTGCAGGCAAGGGATAAAGTAAAGACTTGCAAGCAATGGCTAAAGGAGGGTTGCATTTGTTGTGCCCTCACCCGGATAAAGTAATGCTCGAATAGGCAGGTCTGTAAGCCCTGAATTGGCATGACAATAATGGCCCGATCGAGTACGACTGTAAGCCCTTAATTGGCGTGTCGGTAAAGTCCTAGGCGAGCCTAGGCACCGATAGTGACAGAGAATTGACGGATAAAGAAGAGTAATAAATAACGAGAAATGAAAAGCAATGATAAAGTATCGATAAAGTGATAGCCTGTATGTATTGATGCTTGATAGACGAGAACTATTTTCAACTGATAAAGCTAATACCTCTTACGAAAGTTATTTAGCAAAGTAAACCTAGAATTCACTCAGCGAAGCTGACTTTTGTATGCATATCAGTTGACAGGTAAGAGTTAGAGCTACGGAATAGAGGCATGGGACTGAAGCTACTTGGCACTAGAAGACTGGCATCCCTGATGAAGAAAAGATTAATAGGACTTTAAATAGATTTTAAGAATTACAGACAATGTTCATATTTCATTTGTAATGGATTGAAATTTACAGTATTTTCCGCTGCAATATATATTTATACACATATGAGTAAATGACGGTTTTAACTCGATGTTTTGCTGTGAATGACCAACTGTGAGGCTTCCCTGAGAAAGGTGGGCCTTACAAGTTGGTATCAGAGCCAATGTTTAAAAGATTTTGGAAAATTATTTTATAAACCTAAACTTAAACAGAGAATGGGACCAAGTGTCAAGGATGCCAGTCCAAGAAGCTCCATGCCCAGAGGTAACAAATATGCTATAGGTATTATTCTAGTGGATAGTGCCTTCTTATTTAAGTTAGAGCCGAGGTAGAGTATGATAATGTTATCTGTGATGCCTATCTGAATTTATGTGACTTATACGTGCATAGATTAGGTATAGTAGGTTCTGTGTTGGTGTGGTCCAGGATAGAAAAGTTTATGGTACGGGAAGTTTTGTAAGTAGTTAATCACAACTGGCCACTGTTATTAAAAATTTACAAAACTTGTCGTGAACTGAACTTGCCTTGAAAGATCATATTAACATTCTGAATCTTATAGGAAGTAGAACGAATGGCACCTAAGAAAGAAGTTCCAACCATGGTCACCCGGAGAAGCACTAGGGGAAGGCCCCGACTAAGGCAAAGGAAACTGCAAGTGCAACTGTGAAGCCAACAAAAAGGTCAACCAGAAAGCCGGTTGAGGAACCGATTAAGGAGGAGGAGGTTGAGTTAGGAACGGGAGCCGAGGGGTCTACCCCTGATCAGGCCAAACTGAAAGAGACAGTAAAGGAGGCTATTGCCCAAGAGGTGCATCAGGTCCTGTCTGGAGTGATGCCCGCTCTGCTTGCGAAATTTGTGGAGCAGGTTAAGGGCGACAGTAAGAAGAATACGGCTTCAGAAAAAGTTGATAAGAAAGGGGCAGTCAAGACTGAGGAGTTGAGCGACGAGGGAGATCGTCTGGGTAACCATGATGGCCCTGAAGTGGAAGAGAGGGCGAAGGGGTGCAGCTACGGGGATTTTCAGAGGTGTAAGCCCCCAACATTTGATGGTACTGGTAACGCTGCCACTGCTCAGCGTTGGATTAGGGAAATGGAAGTCGTACTGAAGATCAGCGAGTGTCGTGAAAACCAAAAGGTGAAGTTTGCTTCCCATTCCCTTTTGGATCCAGCACTGTGTTGGTGGGATAACATTGCTGAGTCATACGGAGAGGAGGCCATTGAGAGGATGAAATGGCCGGAGATGAAGAGGTTGGTGATAGAGGAGTACTGCCTGGAAAGAGAGCTTGACAAGGTCGAGCAAGAGTTTGTGAGTTTGGAGGCTGGAAATATGACTCACCAGGAGTACACTACAAGATTCAATGAAATGGCACGTCTGGTGCCTGATTTGGTAACTCCTGAAGCCAAAAGGATCAAGAGGTACATACAAGGGTTGCCTCTAGACATTCGTAGGGACATGGTCACTGCTCGACCTAGCACTTTTAGGTCAGCAGTGGACCTCAGTGGAAGGTTGTACGATCATCGCAGGCCGGTGATAGTGGGTGAGACGAAGAAGGCTTGGAATAACAATGGGAAGAGATATGGAAGTAGTGGCCACCAACCGGGGAACAAGAAAGCAAGGGTGGATGCAAAACAGATGGTTGTGAAGGGGGTCGAGGAAGTTAAGAACTGTGGGAAGTGTGGGAGGAGGCATCCCGGGGAGTGCCGATTGGGTAGCCATGGGTGCTACCGGTGTGGGAAAACGGGTCACATGGCTAGGGAGTGCCCGAAAGTAAACGAGTGCTTTAACTGCCATGAGTCGGGGCACTACAGCAGGGATTGCAAGAAAGCCAAGCCGGGAAGCTCGGGCACGAGCAGGGGTGATGACAAGGGGGATGATGGAAAGCCCAAGGTCAAGGCAAGGGCTTTCACCATGAATAAGAAGGAAGCAGGAAGGACCCGGACGTAGTGTCAGGTACGTTCCTTGTCAATGATGTTTACGCCTCCATATTATTTGATAGTGGTGCCAGTAAGAGTTTCGTATCTGTATCCTTCTGTGCTACACTAGATGTCCAAACTAAGGAAATAGATGATGCCTTCGAAGTAGAAACAGTCGATGGTAAGTCCATTAGAATAGTCCGGATGATAGAGAACTGCCACATTAAACTAGGAGGCCATTACTTTCCCGCACGATTGTTTGTTATGCCCTTAGGAGGTTTCGATGTCGTACTAGGGATGGATTGGCTAGCTGCCCATGATGCTAACATAGTATGCCAACAGAAGATGATCCGATTAACGGCTCCAGATGGTAGTTCGGTTACGATATATGGTGATAACGATTGTAAGGTTCCAAGGATCATTTCCATGATCAAGGCGGAGAAATGTATGAGGCGAGGGTGCGGAGCTTATCTAGCGTATGTCAAGGATGTCAAAGATAAGGCGAAAGAGTTGTCCGATGTGCCAGTGGTGCGGGACTTTCCTGACGTATTCCCAGAGGATCTGCCCGGAGTACCACCAGATAGAGAGATAGAGTTTCAGATTGACTTGCTGTCAGGAGCCCAACCCATTGCCAAAGCACCCTACCGCCTAGCTCCGTCCGAGATGAAGGAGCTCATGTCACAACTGCAGGAACTCCTTGACAAGGGATTCATTAGGCCCAGCATTTCCCCATGGGGTGCCCCCGTGCTGTTTGTGAAAAAGAAGGATGGCAGCATGAGGATGTGTATAGATTACAGGGAGTTGAATAAGCTGACCGTGAAGAATCGATACCCGCTACCCCGAATAGATGATCTGTTCGATCAGTTGCAAGGGGCAAGTTGGTTCTCTCGAATAGATCTCCGATCTGGATATCACCAACTGAAGGTAAGGGAGCAAGATATCCCAAAGACGGCCTTCCGAATGCGCTACGGCCACTACGAGTTTCTGGTTATGTCTTTCGGGCTAACCAATGCTCCTGCGGCCACTATTATCTACATTTGTTCACTAAGGACATTTTTCCATGGATTCCCTTAAATGTCGATTTGTAGTAAACTATGTAGTAATGTGTTTTCAATATGAATTCTCTTATGTATAATTCCTTAATGATGCTATTTAATGTTCTATGTTATATGATGATGCAAAAGAATACCTTATAAGTATTACTTATGGTAAAGTGAAGCATTAAATAATCAGTAATGACATTGGAACTTAATGAATGTGACCTGGACCCTAATGATGATAAAGAGTCTTACAAGAACTATGGATGGACTTCACTTACGTGATTCAAAATATGGACCTTTATTCATAAGCAGGCTGCGTGCCTTGTAGTGTGGGTCAACTATCAAGGGTTAGCTACGGGCAGTGATTGGCATTTGTTGTCAACTATATGTTTAGGCTCTTGTTTTGTGCAAACCTATAAAGAGGAAATATAATGATTGAAAAGAAGATAATGAACATCATAAAAGATGTTATAAAAGTCAATTGAACGATATAAACGTTTATATGTGTGTTCATTAAAATGAGTAAATTCTATATTTTCTAAATAAAAGCTATAACTCACTCAGCAACGCTGACTTTGTGTGCATATTAGTTGACAATTAATGATGATTAGAGAGGATGGCATGGGTGATGGAGCTACTTGTCTTTCGAAGACCGGCATCCACATGTTTTAAATCGCTGTTTTAATTTGGAAAGGACAATGTTAATGTTTCTAATTCTAGTATTGTTTAGTAATTTATTTAGTCGTAGGGACTCCGTTCACGGGCACCTCTTCGGGAACATGTTTTATGGGTGTACTTAATGATCTAATGTTTCCGCTACGATGTTTTATATTATAATGCATTGTATTATTTTTCATGATATGTTCAGGGGCGGACTTACATTGAGCCGAGGGGTAGCCTCTGCTACCCCTCAACTTTTTACAGGTAGTGTAAAAATAATTACCATTTTATGTATAAAAAATAAAAAAATTACGGTTTTACGTTACCCTTAAATTTTTTCTAAACTCAACACTTCATAAATTTTAAATTCTATAAAAAAAATATCTTATATTTTATAAAAATCATTACATTTTATAATAAGTGTAAATAACTAATAAGTTCAAAATACCCAATATTCCAATACAATAATAATTAACAATCCCAAAAATAAAAATAAACCCAAAAAACATTAAACAACTTAAAAAGCCTAACTAATTAACCCAAATACCCATAACCAATCAAATATAAAACTTAAAATAAAAATAAGAAATCATCCATCGCCCCATGCCCCCATCGTCTCTTCGTCCCCTCCTACAGGCCACAGTCACTCAGCCACCAACCACCAGTACCGCCAAACTGCCGCCTGCTACTGTGACAGCCACCGCATCTTTCATCAATTCACCCTCCACTTCAAGGTAACATTTCTAGTTTTTTTTTCTCTATTACACTATGAAATTAGGGATTTATGGTTTATGTTGTTCAATTTCTAATATTTAATTATTATTTGGTATAAAAAACTAATTGTTATTCGGTTCAATTTCTAATGTTTAGAGTTTATACAATTAGGTATACAAAGTGGGATTTGAAAGATTAATTAGAGATTTTATATTGAAATTAGGTATTTCAGTTGTGTTATTTCTAAGTGCAATTTATAATCTTATTATGTTTTTGTTATAAAATTAGGGATTTAAAAGATGAAAAAATAAGTTCTTATTGGCGATTTTTTAAAAGAAAATTTCAATAGTAGGATATTGATAATAATAATAATGATGATTGGGTTAACAACTCATTTGAGTTAAATTTTTGCGGGTTCAATTCCTTTGATCCCAAATAAATTTGATTTGAATGATCTTTTTTCGGACCCATTTACTAATATAAATATACGGTAAAAAAATTACGTTACCTATGAACTTTCCTTCTAAATCCGCCATCAGATATGATCGACCAACTATAAGGTTTTTCGGAAACGAGGACTCACATAAAAAAACCACGCTGCAACATCTGTGGATTCATTGCTAATTCACTAAAATCGGATAAATTATAATATATATTAAAGCATATGTCGGTGGCTACAGTACCGACATATGATTCGTCCACGTGTCAGGATTTTATTGGTCTATGCAAGTTCTTTTTTTCTGCAAACAGATAAAAAACAGAGAGAAGAAGACATCGCACACCACCGGTACCTCACCGACGTCACCGTGAATCGTCACATACGCTACCACGCTACGAATCACAGATCTATGTTTAGTGATGCAAGAAATCCTAAGCTTATTAGAATCAGATATGAGATCCTAGATCTGCGGGGAGGAAAGAAGATGAACGACTATGGGAGGTTGTCGCACATCTGAAATCAATCGTCGAGTGTGATCGTTTTGGACGGTGAGCGCAGTGATAAACAAAGATGATGAGTAGAGGTGGAAGGTTATGGCAGATCTGTGATTGATGGTGAAGAGGATAGATGATGGACGATAAGGGTTTATTAAGAATATGATGGCTCAGGGTAGAAGAGGTTGACATCCAGGAATACAGATGGGAAAGGGGATTTGTAGGTAAGTTGGGGAACTATGGGAGGAGGGGGCGCTACCCTGAACTACCATGGACTATCCTGAAATCCACCAATCATACACTGTCACATCACAAGTACCCTTCTACCCTAAAACACCTAAAAAGCTGGAAATGCAACCCTGGACTACCCTGGAACTTTTATTTTCACATTTAAATAATTCAAAAAGAAAATTAACTTTTACTAAAAATTAAAAATTACATAATTAAAAATAAAACATTACATAATTAAAAATAAAAGATTACGTAATTAAAATAAAATATTACATAAAATATTAAAATTAACCTATTCCCCGTTTGTATATTAATATTCATCACAGTAAACGTATAATTTATTAAGAACCAGACATCATTTAGTTTGCTATTTATTCTATCCAAAATCTTGATATTGTTGTTTAAGAAAAAAACAAAATCTTTAAACTAATAAATGAGATATAACGAGCTTTAATAACTAAATGCCTAATCCAAAGTGCATATGTGTCTCAAATGATTAATGTCCATATTGATATCCATCTTTCTGTCTGACTCACACCCCGTACTCCTCTTCCCCATAACCATCATCTTCATCATCTTCTTCAAATCTCTCATCACCATTTTCTTCACCACCACCACCACCTGCAATAATGGCCTCAAATCATACCCCCTAATCGGATCCCTAATCTCTCTACTCCAAAACCGCCATCGCTTCATCTAATGGACGGCAGAGATCGTCAACAACACTCCCACCAAAACTGTTGTCGTCCGCTTCCCCCTCGGCGGCGTCCGCCTCATCACCGCCAACCCCACCGTCTTCCGCCATGTCCTCAAATCCAACTTCCACCTCTACCCAAACAGTCAAATTAATGGCTTTAAGTCATTATTCTTCTCGGGCATCCCTCGGCAAATACAACCCGACTAGATATACACGCCGGGTACCCGCAAGGGGTGGCGGCGGTGTACCCGAGCGGGTACCCGCCTACCCGAATAGGTACCCGAGGGTGCCCCCTCCTCCCTAAGGTCAGTTGGGCTTCCATTGGGTACATGTTGGGTTATGTCATGGGCTAAAATATTAAGTGTAAATGAAATATCAAAATTAAATTATAACATACATTGAAGTACAAAAAGATTTATTTGTCCTATTGATTATTAAATGAATGTAGGAGGTACAAGTTGGCAATGCACGTGATTATTAAAAGATGGTAGTTGAATACTCGAAATATGTAAATAGTTGATCACATATAATATATATTTATTGTAATAATCATTAAATATTTTCTTAAGAAAACATTTTTTAAAAATCTTTTTTGTGATTAACTTCCAAAGTTAAACAAACTACTATTAAATTTATGAAAGTTCATACGTAGCTTTTTCTACAATCATGTATATCTTTTTGTATAATCTTTGGTCGGTATATGAAATCAATTTACTCTTATGTTTAAAGCTATTATGGCATTTCAATTCTCAAAACATGCTGATTTCTTACTATTTTATGCTAATACAGTTTTCACAATGCTACAAGAAGACCCCGTAGAAACACGCGGGTATCTAATCCTAGTTATGAATTATAACACATTGAAGATTTTAGATGAATTATGTTAAAGCAATAAGAAAAAACAATTGGCTTATACATCACGCTAAACATACTTAGGTGTTGTTTGTTTTTTCTACAGCGAAATGTCCCAGTCTGCGGATCACATTGGCAAACATCTACAGAAGAAGAGGTGGACCAAACGTCTGCAGTCTTCAAGAAAAGGACTGTTTATTCTTTCACCATACATACACACAAAAAAGGGTTTTCTTTTTTCACTTTCACCAACACTCAAAGACTGTTTGTTCTTTCACCATACATACACACAAAAAAGGGTTTTCTCTTTTCTCTTTTCACTTTCACCAACGCTCAAAACTCACTCACATGTTCATCAATGACGACCGAATTCTCCTAAAGTGACACTGAATCCAACAACAACCCATTATCACCATCACAATTCATCTTCATCAATCGACTTGTTGCTTCTGCATCTCCTACTGGTGGCGTAAAGTCCGTTCATCCTCACTGGATCACACCTCTGGTCAGTCCCTTTGTTCTCGAGCAAAACCACACTAAGCGCGTGCACGTCAGCTTTGATTAGGCCGATGATGGTTGCGGGGGCTACGGCAGGGCGGCGACAGGGGGCTGCGTCGGTAGCCGGCGGTGGCCGGCGGTGGCAGGTGGGCCGGCTGTGGCTGCTGGAATATGGTGACGGGGAAGGAGGAGTGTAGAAGGAGGAGGGTAGAAGAGGTTAGAAGATTGTAGAAGCGAGATGACTACGTCTGCATCACGAAGTGTAACGCCCGCCTGCCAGGGTACACCCTAGGGAACGTTACACATCGGATATACAGAACACATAGTAATCAGAGAATATATAGCGGAAGTCAAACTATAACTATACATTATAGTGTATGATAAATCTGTCATATTACACCAAATATTACATTATTTTAACTAAACTAGATATCTAAATCTTCAGCCGCACTCTATAACTTTATCTCCTCATAAGCTTAATCCAAAATCTCTTATTCCTGAAATCACTTGGCACCTAGGATATATGTCCATAGAATAAAAATATTTGGGACTCAGCATAAAGCTTGTAAGTTAATAAACATAGTATTCTTCAAAATTCAAAACATATTAATATTGACTATTGCATCAAGCAGATAAAGCCATGGCAAACAGATATGAACAGAGTAAGCACAGTATAAATTCATATAACCAGGCTGTATAAACAAACTCCACTGGCTAAAGCAGAATCATATAAGCATCCCTCAAGCATCCTATCAAGCATTGCCACATATCACAAATGTTATTGATAGTCAATTCTTCAGTTATTAGCAGTTATCAGAACAACACGTCCCATTTTAGAAAACAGTTCAGAGGAACTCACCTTAACTAATCTGATCGGTGATATGTCTGCTCAGGTTCATTGCTATCAAGTATTATCATATACACAAAATAATATTATTTAATTTATATTCCAGCTAGCAACAATCTAAGAGATAATTCGTTATCCTTTTTTATTTGTTAGCATTATTCGACACTTCTTTTACCCTATGCCAACCATTTGATACAACCTTTACTAGTTGGCTACCCAATACCTTCCCTATTAATAACCCTAACACCTAATAATAATAATGATGATGATGATGATGATGATGATGATGATGATGATGATGATGATGATGATGATGATGATGATGATGATGATGATGATGATGATGATGATGATGATGATGATGATGATGATGATGATGATGATGATAACATAATAATAATAATAATAATAATAATAATAACTATAACAAAAATAATAATGATTATTATAATAATAATAACTATAATAATAATAATAATAACTATAATAACTAAAGATATAATTAAACAAGAACATACCTGAAAACTATCTACGACAATTTGATGTAGAGTATTCCCTACTCACGCTCCTACTCGCGCTCCTACTCTAGCATAAAAAAAACTACTAGCAACACCCAACGGGGTATTGAGAACTCAAGATTCTTTTAATAATAGAGTGTTCTCAGGAAAACTTATAATCTAAATTCAACCCTAAGCTTTCTATTTATAGAAGTCACTAAAGAGTAACTCAAGTTGTCTGCGTCGATGTGGGATAACTATTTCAAAAGAAGTCGACGTGGGATTTCCTTCGATTGCTTCCAAATATGAAATTGTTATATTATATTATTATAATATTATATTATTATAATTAATTCAGCTACTTAACTTGTTTTCTTTTATAACTTTTAAAATATAACATATTATAAGATTTCAAATATGTCGTTGTGACGAGCTTATTTTTCTCTACGACTCAACCTAAGTTTTGTAAAAAACGAAGCAGGTTCGAATGTAACATATTATTATTATATTCAAACGGTCTTTTATAACATAAAAATTTCATCTAAAAACTTCAAACTTTAAATAGATAATTTACTCATTACCTACTCGTTTGACAATATATGAAATGTGAAGTTCATATTGCTTTTGTTTCAACCATTACATATGACCCAAATGCTCAGGATGTTAGATTCTCCTCCCTTTAAAAGAATGTCGTCCTCGAAATTCGAAGGCTACTCAAACAATTGAGGGTATTGGCTTTCATTTCTTCTGCTGATTCCCAAGTTTTATGGGGCCCTTTTTGACCTTGCCATAGAACTAACACTAGTGGAATTATCTTCTTTTTTAATTATCATCTACTTGCACGTCCTCCAATGGTATCGCTTGAGTCGGATCTGCCAAATGTTTTCTTAGGTTTGATATATGAAAAGTATCATGATTACCTTTTAAAGTTTCAGGTAATTCTAGCTTGTATGCAACTGGACCAATTCTTTCAATGATTTTAAACGGTCCAATGTACCTGGGACTTAACTTACCGCGTTTTCCGAATCTCATCACTCCTTTCAATGGTGAGACTTTTAGCATTACATAGTCTCCTTCTTGGAATTCTAAAGGCCTCCTTCTGTTATATGCATAACTCTTCTGCCTATCTTGAGCAACCTTTAGTCGTTGTCTTATTTGTTGAATTTTCTCAGTTATTTCAAGAATAATTTCAGTTTTAGTAAACCGATCATCCCCTATTTCTGTCTAACAGATGGGAGTTATACACTTCATTCCATATAAGGCTTCAAATGGTGCAACTTTAATGCTGGAATGGTAGCTGTTATAAGAAAATTCAATCAAAGGCAAATGATCATCCCAGCTACCTCCAAAATCAATAACGCAAGCATGAAACATGCCTTCCAAGGTTTGAATTGTTCGCTCACTCTGACCATCGGTTTGAGGATGATATGCAGTGCTTAAACTGATTTTGGTTCCAAGTTCCTTTTGGAAACTTGTCAAGAATCTGGATGTAAATCGGCTATCTCTATCAGAGATAACGGATAAAGGCACTCCGTGCTTACTTACTATTTCATCAATATATATCTTGGCTAGTTTTTCTATAGGATAGCTCTCACTTATGGGTAGAAAATATGATGACTTGGTTAGCCTATCAACCACGACCCATATAGCATTATATCCTTTTCGTGTTCCTGGAAGTTTCGTGACAAAATCCATGGTCATCCTATCCTATTTCCATACTGGCAACTCCAACTGTTGTAACTGGCCTGCTGATTTTTTATGTTCAATGTTAACTTGCAGACATGTTAAGCATTTCTCAACGTACTGGGCTATGGATCTTTTTATATTAGGCCACTGGTACTGATTTTGAATATCTTTATACATTTTGTTTGCTCCATGATGCGTTATGTATTTTACTTGTAGGCTTCATCCAATATTTTGCCCTGAATGCCTCCAAATTTTAGGATCCAAATTCTCTGACCAAATCATAGGATTCCATTTGTTCCTTGAGTCAGTAATTTTTTGTTACCCGTCATTCTTTCAGCCTAAATATTCACATCGTTCAATGCTTCAGTTTATGCATTCTTGATTTGGTCTTTCCAATCAAGCTTGACATCTTTCTTTTACCCTAATCGGTTTAACTCTTTATTTCCGACTGAGAGTATCAGCTACTACGTTAGCCTTTCCTGGATGGTATTTGATTTCACAATCGTAGTCATTGAGAAGTTCCATCCACCTTCTTTGCCTCATGTTAACATCTTTTGATTAAAGATGTGTTGTAAACTCTAATGGTCTGAGTAGATTACACATTTAGTACCATATAAGTAATGTCGTCGTATCTTTAAGGAAAACACTATAGCACCCAATTCAAGATCGTGCGTAGTATTGTTCTTTTCATGAACTTTTATTTGTCGTGATGCATAGGTTATAACCTTATTTCGTTACATCAACACACAACCTAAACCATTATATGATGCATCGGAATATATTGCGAAGTCTTCATTACCATCTGGTAATGCAAGTATGGGAGCACTACTAAGCTTTTGTTTTAGAAGGTTGAAAGCTTCTTCTTGCTTTGGTTCCCAGTCAAACTTTACATTCTTTCGAGTTAAAGATGTTAAAGGTGCAACAATCTTAGAGAAGTCTTGAATAAACCTTCGGTAGTATCTTGCTAAACCCAAAAAGCTTCTAATCTCACTAGGATTCTTTGGTGCTTCCCATTTCATCACAACTTCTATCTTGATCGGATCTACTTGTATTCCCCTCTCATTTATCACGTGACTAGGGAATTGAACTTCTTTTTTTGAGAAGTCACATTTAGAGAATTTTGCATAAAGCTTTTCTTTTCAAAGGGTTTCTAGAACCATTTTCATATGTCTAGCATGATCATCTTGGTCCTTAGAATAGATAAGTATGTCGTCTATAAAGACAATGACAAACTTATCCAAGTATGGCTTGCAAACTCTATTCATCAGATCCATGAATGCTGCAGGGGCATTGGTTAGTCCAAAAGACATAACCAAAAATTCGTAATACCCATAACTCGTCCTGAATGCGGTCTTGGGAATGTCTTCCTCGCGCACTTTCAACTTATGGTAACCCGATCGAAGATCAATTTTTGAAAAGTAGTTGGCTCCTTGAAGTTGATCAAACAAATCATCTATTCTTGGTAAAGGATACTTGTTCTTGACAGCTAACTTGTTTAATTCTCGATAAAATTGAACCATCTTTGTTTTTGACGAACAATACTAGCGCTCCCCAAGGTGAGGAACTTGGTGTAATAAACCCTTTTTTAAAGACTTTGTCAATTTGCTTCATAAGTTCTTTCATCTCTGAAGGGGCTAGACAATAAGGAGCCTTCACGATTGGTTTAGCACCAGGTACTAAATCAATACGAAATTCTATCTGACGATTAGGTGGAAGTCCTGGTAAATCTTCCAGAAACACGTCTGGGAATTTGCACATTATAGGGATTTCCTTGATCCGCATTTCCTTTTTAGCATCTAACATGCATAAAATAAAGGTTATGCATCCTTTTTTAATACATTTCATTGATTTCATTGCTGAGATGATACTGGTCTTGGGGTTTCCATCACTTCCATGAACTATTAGCTTTTCCCCATCTTCCTTACGTATTGTCATCGTCTTATGTTTACAGTCGAGACAAGCACAATGTTTATTCAACCAGTCCATCCCAAGAATAACATCATATTCACTTAAAATGGTCGGCATTAAGTTTACAGAGAATCTAGTGTTAACTAGTGTAACAACACAATCTTTAAAGATTTGACTTATCTTATCTCGCTCACCACTGGCAGTTTCTACAATATACGCACATTCTAGAGTTTGTGGTACTAAGTTCAGATATGGTACTAAGACAGTTAAAATAAAACTTCTGTTTGCACTAGTGTCAAATAAAACTCTAGCATATATGTTGTTAATGAGAAACGCACCAGTTATGGTTTCATCTCCAGCTTTTTTAACACATACACTCGACCCTAGGACTTGTTATGATTCTCCGTAGGTTGTGCTTGTAGAGGGTTCTTGCAATCACTTCGGAAATGTTCATACTCTTTGGGTAGTTCTTTCGTGAATGATCACCCATTTGGACATTTAAGACATTTGGAATCTTGATGCTTTCTCCAAGACTCAATTTTATCGTTCCATCACGGTTTGTTGACACGGTTCCCTTCATTTCATGTGATCTTTCTATCCTTTCTTGGCATCTGGTTTCCATCCTCATTTCTCTTTCTTTTATTATTATCGGTCATTATGCCTTGTTCTTCGTATGCAATAGCACTAACACAATTGCTGATTCATAGGTTTTGGGGCAGATATTTTGACTAACTGTCAGATATGAGGGGGTAACCCCAACACGTATCTTTTTATGCGCTTTGCTTCAGGAGTTACATGCTCGGGAAGCAGTCGAGCCATCTCGTCAAACTTGGTCGTGTACTGACGATGTGTCATGGTCCCGGCCTGTAGTTGTAAGAATTATCTTTTAGTTTTGTCCCTTTCAATTTCAGGATAAAATTTTTCCATCACAAGCTCCTTCAGTTCATTCCAGGTTAAAGTAGAAACAACTCCAGGTCCTTTATCCTGCTTAACATTATCCCACCAAAACAATACCTCAGACTTAAATGAGTGGGTGGCATACATGACAGCTTGTATGGCTGTGCATCCACTAATTTCAATAACAGCCTCCATCTCATGGATCCATTGAAAAGTTGTCATGACATCTCTTTTCCCATCAAATATTGGAGGTTCACATCTTTTGAAAGCTTTATAAGAACATCCCTGCTTAGGTTCAGTTCCCACAGCATCATCTTCATTACCATTGGTGTTATAATTATGATCATCCTGTCTATTACTATCATTGCTCATGTACCCCCTAGAGGCGTTCATAACCTTGGCTATAATGGTTGGCAAAGCATCTTTAATCATACCAGCTACAACCGCTTGGAATTACGGTCCAGCAAATTGTTGTGCCTTGGATTCAATATTATGAAGATTTTCATGATCATTATTCGCAAATGACATGATTTGCCTTCTATTACTAGGAGGTCTACCACGACCCCTACCATGAGTACTTCCTCCTCTTGTCATAGTGAAAACCTACATTAAAGAGCATAGAATTAGTATTCACATGATGGATTATGATCCAGAACATAATAGTACTGATAGACAAGAAATAACAGTGGCCAGGTGTTATTGCTTATCTATTGCACTTACAATGTTCTAGCCATTATCCTCCATGTTTTACCAAAACCCATTACCAAATACTTAAGCAGTTAATCTATTTATCTTAAAGCATCTTTCCTAGTTTAAGTCTAGATATTATCCTTGTACCTAGTTCACTTAAACTATAGCTCTGATACCAACTTGTAACGCCCGCCTCCCAAGACGCACCCAAGGGAGCATTACGCATCGGATATACAGAACACATACTAATCAAAGAATACATAACGGAAGTCAAACTATAATTATACATTATAGTGTATGATACATCTGTCATATTACATCATATATTATATCATTTTAACTACACTAGAGATCCAAATCTTCAGTAGCACTCTAGGACTTTTTCTCCTCATAAGCTTAATTCAAAATCTCTTACTCCTGAAATCACCTGGCACCTAGGATGCGTGTCCATAAAAGAAAACATTTGGGACTCAGCATAAAGCTTGTAAGTTCATAAACATAGTATTCTTCAAAATTCAAAACATATTAATATTGGCTATTGCATCAAGCAGATACAACCGTAGCAAACAGATAGGAACAAAGTAAGCACAATATAAATTCACATAAACAGGCTATGAATACAAACTCCGCTGGCTAAAACAGAATCATACAAGCTGCCCTCAAGCATCCTATCAAGCATTGTCACATATCACAGATGCTATTGATAGTCAATTCTTCAGTTATTACCAGTTATCAGACAACACGTCCCATTTTAGAAAACAATTCAGAGGAACTCACCTTAACTAATCCGATCGGTGATATGTCTGTTCAGGTTCACTGCTATCAAGTATTATCCTATACACAAAATAACATTATTTAATTTATATTCTAGCTAGCAATTATCTAAGGGATAATTCATTATCCTTTTTCTATTTGTTAGCATTATTCGGCACTTCTTTTACCCTATACCAATCATTTGATACAACCCTTACTAGTTAGCTACCCAATACTTTCCCTACTAATAACCCTAACGCCTAATAATAATGATAATAATAATAAATAATAATATTAATAACATTAACATAATAATAATAACTATAACAAAATAATAATAACTATTATAATAATAATAACTATAATAATAATAATAATAATAATAATAATAATAATAATAATAATAATAATAATAATAGTAATAATAATAATAATAACTATAATAACTAAAGATATAATTAAACAAGAAAATACCTGAAAACTATCTATGGCAATTTGATATAGAGTCTTTCCTACTCACGCTCCTACTTGTGCTCCTACTCTAGCATCAAAAACGACTACTAGCAACTACCAACGTGGTATTGAGAACTCGGGATTCTCTTAATACTAGAGCGTTTTCAGGAAAACTTATAATTTAAATTTAACCCTAAGGTTTCTATTTATAGAAGTTCCTAAAGAGTAACTCAAGTTGTCTGCGTCGATTTGGGATAAATATTTCAAAAGAAGTTGATGCTTCGATTTGGGATAAGTATTTTAAAAGAAGTCGATGTGGGATTGCCTTCGATTGCTTTCAAATATGAGAGTGTTATATTATATTATATTATTATAATATATTATTAGAATTAATTCAGTTGCTTAACTCGTTTTTCTTTTATAACTTTTAAAATATAACGTATTATGAAATTTCAAATATGTCGTTGTGATAAGCTTATTTTCTCTACGAGTCAATCTAAGTTTCGTAAAAAACGGTGCGGGTTCGAATGTAATATATTATTATTATATTCAAACGTTCTCTTATAACATAAAAACTTGAAACTTTAAATAGACAATTTATTCATTACCTACTCATTTGACAATATATGAAATTCGAAGTTCATATTGCTTGTATTTTAACCATTACATATGACCCAAATGCTTAGAATGTTACAAGAAGACCTGGCGCATACGTTTTTTTAATGAAACGTCTTCGAAAAAACAAACGTACTGCGGAGCCTTATGTCTGTGTGTGGTTTGCGTGACGCAGACATAAGAGATCACACAGTCCTTTTTGGAAAAAACAAACACCCCTTAGAAAATTATGAACACTACTTCATAATCATTTAACTACATAAAATAATAATCATTATGCAATTAATAAGAAACCTTATAAAATATTCGCATTAGTTTACATGAAGTGTTGTTTGGTTTTATCATAAAAGTATTTATTTAAAGGGAGAGGATATTCTACAAAGGCTATATATTCTAAAAAGCGTGAGAAGTAATTCTGGCCATTAGATCAACTCATTAAAATAGATCAATTGTTCAAAAAAACGTGGTGGCAAACATGTAAATAAGTGGAAAACTGCTAACAGGTGGAGGGCAAAAAAGTAATTTGACACAATGGTTGTTTAACACAATGGTTGTTTGACATAATGGTTGTTTGACACAATGGTTGTTTGACACAATGGTTGTTTGACACAATGGTTGTTTGAAACAATGATAGTTTGAAACAATGGTAGTTTGACACAATGGTAGTTTGACAGAATGCTAGTTTATCACAATGGTAGTTTGACACAATGGTAGTTTGACACAATGTTAATTTAAAACAATAGTAATTTGGTATGTTGGCATGTTATTATATTTTGCTATGTGTTGGCATGTTAATATTTGTTGCTATATGTTGCTTTACATTACACAATAGTATTTTTGTAACTTGTTTTTATCGTCAAAATCAAACGTAAACAAAACTCTTCAAATATGACACGATGAGTCTTATGACACAATGAATATAATGACACAATTAATCTTATGACATAATGAATCCTATTCTTAAATAGGTATAGAATTAACTGTTGAGGTGCTTGAAGCTTGTTTATCCTTAATGCTTTGAAGATATAAACTGCAATTGCGTATAATGTGACCAGGTTGTTTGCAAAACCCACAATTTCTCAAATTTTTTCCTGCTTGTTCGATAGCTAACTCATGAGCTGACTTCATTCTTTTCGGCCTACCTTTTGTCTTTTGCTTAACAGGTACACGGAATTTTGCTTCATTTCGTTCGCTCCCTCCAGTTAACTCTGCAAACTTAGACTTGTAACTATTCAAATAATCAAGATAAAAACACAACTCGTCTTTATTCGTAACCAATTGATTAACAATATTTGTTTTATTCAGACACAATGACAAATACAAAAGACATAATGACGAACAAAAAGTAACAATGATAATATCTAAGACACAATGATGATGTCAATTAATAACAAAATTCATATAACAAACACAACAGTATAAAAGACACAACATATATAGATTCACCTGATATTTATAAATATGTTCAGCAACATATTGATAATGTCCAGAGTAATCTAACAGTATAGACACAATAACTGTTTTATTCAGACACAATGACAATACAAAAGACACAATGATGATACCTATGACACAATGATGATACCTATGACACAATGATGATGTCAATCAACAACAAAATTCACAGAAATCAGACAGTATAGACACAATGATGATCCAAACGACAAAATTAAGGTGCGAAAATTAACATACTATTTCAATTACAGTATATAATCGTCTTCATACGTACTAAAATGATAATCAATCGTCGACACCGACGAAGTAATTGATGTAAAGCAATCTTCAACAGATGAATTCGATCGTTTGAATCTTCAACGATTGAAATTGATGTAAGCTGAAACTTCGTACGTTTAAATCTTTAACGATTGAAATTGATGTAAGATGAATTCGATCGTTTAATCGTTTGATCGTTTGAAAACCTCAATCGTACAGAAAAAGTCAGTATATCCCACACCTTTATTTTAATAAATTAGACTTCCTAAAATACCCCTCCTTCCATTTTTAAAAATATGTCACATGTTACTCACCGATTGCTTCTCACACTTTTTACATAATGTTCCCTTTGTATTTGAACTTTTCTCTTATTAAAAGTCTTCAATGGTTTTCAACTGTTCACACTTAAACATTAATCGACTAATGCACTAATAAATAATCTATACTATATAATAAATAGATATTTTAGTCAACCGTAACCACATCTATAATCTCATGAATTTTCTAAATTGTGATGTAGAACATTTGACTGAGTCTCATCTTGTTCTTGGAATATGGTAACACATGAAAAGTGTAACGGTTTTCACTCGAACAAGCGGAAGCAATGATTGACGATGTCGATCTATTATGTCAATACTCTGCCGACATCTTTAATTCATTTGAGAACATGCTGATTTGTTATGTTGTAAAAACAAAAGAATCGCAACCACTACTATTGAATCGAAGCAATACTGGTGGAAGACAACCAAAACAGTCGCTACCCCGTTCAAGACAGACAAGGCTCGTATTTTCTTTTCTTTTTTTTCTTTAGGTCTTTAGTTATTTAGTTTTTAAAAGTTATGTAAGGTTCACCAAATTAATATTAGGTCTCCGATTTACAAGCCTTATCGTCCGACTTTCAATTAAAACTCAAATGTCTTTTGAGATTCTATAATATACGTATATGCGCATATCACATATTCATTAATCGTGGTTTATTTTGTACCTGATTTTTTGAAGACCTCAGCGAGAACAAGGTCAGTCTTATCGAGGCAGCTTCAAAGTCCTAGATGTCGTTAGGGCTTTTTGGGAGTGCAGAATGACTTTAAAATCCTAGGTTTCTCCTTATTTGCGACTCAAAGGCTGTTGATATACTTCATAATCGGAGATTTGGCTAAGATTGTGCAAGTTTAGTAGAAATTGTAGTTTTGTTATAATCGTTACATTGGAGAACAATTATTTGAAGAACAATTGCATGCTGATAATGTGTCATAATAAAAGAGAAATTAGAGAGTTAAAACCAATTTGTTGTATTAAATAATCAAACTAACCATACATCTCATATACAATCATAAATACAAGAATGATGTATATTAGTTACGAACTATTTAATATCCACATCCTTATAATTACACTAAAATTACTGTTTTTACTCTCTTAGTTTTATTAAATAATATCTGTATACATTTATCATTACATTTTCTCTCTAATCCACTCACGTCTACTTTCATAAATTTTAAAATATCTATAGCCCTGAACAGTGATTTCCCCAAATATACAGATAAATAGTAACATTTTTTTATCCCCCACTCAAAACCACTTAGGGGCTGTTTGGTAGCCTCTTAGTGGTTCCATTAAGAGGCTACCTCTGAACCGTTAAGAGGCTTATGTGTTTGTTTCAAAAAAAAGGGGTCTCTGAATGGAACCATTCAGTGCTGAATGGTTCAGATACGAGATGTTGCTGAATGGACTTCTAGACACAAATCTTCGATCTTCATCTTCTTCCCGTCATCTCCCTCCCCCGACGCCGACGACCTCCCTAGTCGGCCGGCCAGACCGCCGCCATCCCGTCCCCCGACGACCTCCGACCACAGGCACCCAGCACCGCCGCCATCCCCTCCCGATTCACCTTCCGATTCAGCTTCCGACGACCTCCCGATTCACCACAGCCTCCGATTCAGCTTCCGCCGATTCACCTTCCGATTCAGCTTCCGCCGCCGCCCGCCATCCCTCACCACAGCCTCCTCCGCCATCTCCGCCTGCCATCCCCCGCCCACAGCCTCCGCCATCCCCGACCACAGCCTGTTCCATCTCCTGTGTCGTTTAATCAAGCGATTGGAGCCACAACACCGCCGTTAGAGCGTTGAAATCGGTGGTGCAAGGGTTGCTATTAACCTCCGATTCGGAGAAATTGCACTCGATGAATCTGTTGCTGTATATGGCTCCAATGGCAGCGATGATATTGTTACCAATGGCAGCATAAAGGAATCACACGGTGCAAATTCTCTGTTCCTTTGTTCTTCATTCTGATTCTGATTCGTTTTACATGAAAAGTTCTTCAAGTTATATAATTTTGTTGTTATTTTATAGAAGATCAATTACCAATTACCTGATTTAGTTTTGAAATTCTCTGTTTTTTCATGTGGTTCATTGACTTGTGTGGTTCAATACTTCAATCATTGTTTTTCTTGATACGGATTTGGGTATTGTTGTTTATAATTAGCAGCTTGTGAATGCTTTTGTTTTGAGTGTGTTCTAGTGCATTCTAATTTATCAACTTTGAGAACTTTAGTTCACACCCAAGGAATACTAGAATAATTTTGTGGAACCCAAGTGCTACTAATTACTTTTCTAAGATAAGGTTTATCCATGAGTTCTCAGATAGTTTTTGTTTCAAAATGGTATCATTCTGTTATGAGATGGCAAATCTAATAGTAGCTGATTTTAGATGAATATCTATAACATCTGCAGCTGCCAATGCTAAATTTGTGTCATCACCAATGTCATTTACCCCCAACAACTGTTGCTCTGGCTTTGCATTTTGATTATTTTGTCATCTTGAACTCTGGTTCTTGTTTAGCTGCATGAAATGCCCTTACAAAATAGTACTCTTTGCTCTTATATATTATCAGAAAGATAGTTCACCTTATTCTTTTTATTAAACAGGTCTATTATTAGTTTCGAGCAAGTTGTATTGTGGATAGAATTATGTCGGAGATAAGAGGAATTGGTGCCAGTGAAGATGGTAATGTTCTGGGATTACGGTCATCTCTTGAAGGAAGGCAAAAAGTTGATGCAGACAAACAGATTTTCTGTAATAGTGCCGTGAATATGAAAAACATTGTTGCTGTTGGCTTTGACATGGACTATACGTTGGCACAGTACAAAGCTGATACCTTTGAATCCCTTACATACGATGGTACCATCAGGAAAGTAGTTAACAACTTGGGATATCCGAAAGAGGTTTGTTTGTATTTGCTTTTGGTCGAGGAAAAGTTTATGTGCTAAAATGTGCATCTTCTTTTGCCAAGTTGTATTGCAAAGTACATCAACCTCTTAAATTGTGATGATTAAACCTGATGATATCAGTTTTTATCTGCTAGAAGTTGTTTTAGCATTTCAAATTTGAATCTGTCTTTCTGTTTTGGTTCAGCTACTGGAATGGTCTTTTGACTGGACATACATGGTCAGAGGACTTGTTCTTGATAAGAAAAGAGGGAATATACTGAAGGTGCGTGTTTTGTCAAATACCAAACTTACTTGTTTACGGTAGCATAATTTTAGATAACTACCGTAAATTCTTTCCTATTCTCTTTTTATTTTATTCTGTTCATATTTGTCTCTCCTAGATGGATTGATTTGTGTGGCAGTTGTAATGGTTTAGGTTGTAAATTGGTTTGAATATTGATGGATACATTTTATTCAGTCCAAAATAATTCAGAGGGGTAAAATTGTCATTTTGTACAGTCATTCAGAGATTCAACCAAACAGCACATTTTAGTTCAGCACTTACTGGTTCAGCACTTACTGGTTCAGAGCCACTTAACCATTCAGACCTCTTAACCATTCAGCACTTAATGATTCAGATCCTACCAAACAGCCCCTTACACTCATTCCCTATAATATGATAAACATACTGTAAATGCTCTTACATGGTTAGAAAAAGTTTATCATACAAAGTGTTGTATTTGTTAGAAGTGTACGAAGTAACAACAACTATTGATCTAAGAGATTAACGGTTTATATTAAAGATGAAATGATCACGCAAGGAAGGGGCCTGAAGCGGTAGATATAAATATAACATACAATTGTTGATTTTTTTCAAATTTTCCTAGTTTTTTTAAAAGCGTAAGGCTTTTTATACGACATTATTGTTTTAAGAAAATTCCACCACAAAATCGAGCATTTTATTATCTTTAATTTGAGTATTGCTAAAAACATCATTTTTCTTAAAAATACGTCTACGTGTTATGCGTATAACTTGTGTGATTATTAACTGCGTAATTATAAACATAACTTGCGTATAATTTTACTTTGCGTAATCATAATATAACTTGCGTAATAATGATATAACTTGCGTAATTACAAATATAATTAGAGCCCGGACAATATTATCAATCTGCCAAAAAACACGTGTCACGTACTTATGATTTCGCATACTTTGCACGTAAATTACATTTTCTATAGTAACGGAAGTTGCCTATTTTCAAGCTTCGGACCCAAAAAAAAATGTAAATCCATATGCCATCCCGGCCCATATAATAATATCCACGACCACAACCACATCACAATTCACAATTTCACATCACACAATATTATTTACTCGCAACGTCAATCACTTCGGCAAGACGATGGAAGAATCACCGGCGACGAACACCGGCGGCGAGCCTCACGACGATCTGATCACAGCATTCTCCGAGATCACCTCCGCTTCCAAACAAGAAGCCACCTTCTTCCTCGAATCCCACAACTTCGATCTCGATTCCGCCATCTCCACCTTCTTCGAGAACAACGCCGCCGCCGCCACCGGAGACCCTCCGGTCTCCGTCCGGAACCCTAACCCTGCTTCTGATTCGCCTTCGTCTTCTCCGTCGCGTTCGCGATCAGCTTCTCCGCCCCCTTCGTTAGGTCTGCAGCAATTGGGCGGTGGGAATCCGTACAATCTCCGATCTCGGAGCTCCGGTGGGGAGAAGAAGGCGTCGGGTAGTAGGTCTTCGGGACGCATACGGACGTTTGCGGATCTGAGTCGAGGTGATGACTCTGGGAGTGACTCTGATGGGCCTCAGGAGTATTATACTGGTGGTGAAAAGAGGTAATGATGTAGGCTTGATGTTGGAATTATTGTTTGTCATAGGTTTAATTGTTGAAAAGATATCTTGAATCTTGATTTGTTTGGTTCTTGAACCGTTTTAGAGTGATGGATATGATTTTGGTTCAGTTACGCCTTGTAGATTATTGAGTTCAACTGAAGAAAAGTATATACTTCCGATTAGGTTTAAGTTAGCACTATGACAAAAAGTATATTGTTTTTACCAATTAATATCACTTGCTAGTTATTGTTTACTGTTCTTTTGTCAGAAATCTTTTCTTTGATAATGTGGATTGGTTAGTTTTGTAATGGATTCTTTTTGGGGAATAGGGGTATTGTGCTAATTGGTCCTAACAGTTTGATTATTTTGATATGGAAATGGATGAAATTGTTGTACAGCATATAGTGGTTATCTTTCTGCATAACGTCGTCCCATTTGGTTTTGTGTTGGGGGTGTTTGGATTGCTTATTGAAACTGTTTATCTGCGAATTGCTTTTTCCTTTTAGAGTAAATTTCGGTTTTGGTTCCTGTGGTTTAATCATTTTAACCATTTCAGTTCAAAAAGGAATCTTTGATCATATCATGCCCCGTGGTTTCATTTTTGTAACGGTTTTGGTCCCTGACGCTAACTCTGTTAGTTTTTACAGTTAAATGTGAGGGTATTTTGGTCATTTTACATTTGGAGGACTAGGTATGTAAATTATATTAGATTAGGATGATTATTGTAATTTTTAAAAAAATAGAAAATAAAAAATAAAAAAAATAAAACTTAAATCTAATCTAATCCAACCCAAACCCCCAACACCCCCACCATCTTAATCGAAACCTAACCCTAACCCCCACCACCCTTTCTGGTTGCGGTGGTGGTGTTGCAGCAGCAGTTCTTGCCAGCTCCGGCCACAAGGTGGTGGTGGTCGAGAAAGGCCATTATTATGTCCCAGAGGATTACTCACTACTCGAAGGACCATTTACGAACGAGCTATATGAAAATGGTGGGATATTATCGACTTTAGACTGGAAGATTACAATATTCGTTGGGTCGACTGTTGGTGGTGGCTCAGCCGTGAACTGGCCGGCTGCCATCAAGACACCGGATGATGTGCTCGAGGATTGGGCGGTGGATAAGAAGATCCCGATGTTTGGCACCTCGGATTACCGAGCAGCAATGGAAGCTATGTGTAACAGGATTGGTGTTACTCAGGATTGTAAAGATGAAGGGTTTCTAAACAAAGTGCTAAGACAAGGGTGCAAGAGTCTTGGTGTGTCGGTTTCCGCTACAGGCTCCCTCTTGACACCACCACCGATGGTTTCAAGCGAGGATGTCGCCGGAGAAATCAAGGGTAGAAAAGAGGACAGAGATGGGTCGGTGGACGAGTGGCGGAGGAAGTCGCCGGAGGAGGCGAGGATGTCGCCGAAGGAAAGTTTAGGAATGGGAGGAAAGGGAGGTGGGGGTTAGGGTTAGGTTTTGATTAGGAAAGTTGGGTAGGATGGTGGGAGTGTTGGGGTGTTTGGGTTGGATTAGATTAGATTTAAGTTTTATTTTTTTATTTTTTATTTTTTATTTTTAAAAAAATTACAATAGTCATCCTAATTTAATATAATTTACATACCTAGTCCTCCAAATGTAAAATGCCCAAAATACCCTCATATTTAACTGTAAAAACTAACAGAGTTAGCGTCAGGGACCAAAACCGTTACAAAAATGAAACCACAGGGCATGATATGATCAAAGATTCCTTTTTGGACTGAAATGGTTAAAATGATTAAACCACAGGGACCAAAACCGAAATTTACTCTTCCTTTTATGTTACAACAGATAACTAGTGTTGAGGGTGTCTGTGAATTGTGCTTACTTACCCAAACTCAATTTGTGAGTGAAATGGAAAGTTTGGAACAAGCTCTAAACTGCTTAATTAAACAGCCTGTTTGAAAAGCATGAAAGAGTTTTAATAAGGATCCCAAACACTCTCTTAATGGATATCTTTTTGTGGTTCCATATCGTAATATATGGCGTTATATATCATTAGCATGTTGATCTAGTCATGCAGTTTGATAGAATTTCTTCTGGGCACAGTAATGTCTTACAGATTAGGGAGTCAAAAAAAGTATATTATGTGATTAGCTATAATTGATTTTTAACTTAATTTAAAGTTTTAAAAAGGGCACTAAATAACTAAAGTATGACTTTTACTAATTAACATAATAGTTCTTATACACACTAACACACGCACACAATATAGTCTCGCATATGTCATCTAATGCTAATGTTTCTGGTAACACAAAATCCTTGTCATGTTACTGTTTTCTTATAAATTCATGTTGACATCTTTCTTTTATTTCGTATTACTGAAACAAAATCTCACCATTTTAAACATACATATATATTTTATATAAGAATTAATTGCTTTTTTGGTGTGTATTTTAAGAATATATAAATAAATATATTGAAAATACATTGATATATGTAAAATTAATATAGGGTAATGTATGCTAACAATAGAGAAGTAGGAAGGGTAATAATGCTCGTTAGTTAAATAGATGACATCATCAATAATAAAAGCCGATTAAGTTGAGTGACCTATATTAAGATTAGAGAATTGGCTCTCATAATTTATTCTGGTTTATTATACTCACATAAAGGTGTAATCTGGCATTTGTCAATGATTGCAGTGGCATGCTTGTTCAAGATCCAACAAAGATGAATGATGTGGAAGCTCTGTTCAATCAAGCAAGGCAAGCAGGAGCTGAAGAAGGAACTCTTGATCAATTTCAACCGTCTTCAAGTTCTAGAAGTTTCTCCGGAAGAGGAAGACTTTTATCAGGCGAGATGACATCAGCTCAACCTCAGCAATCTGAACCTGTGGCTCTCTCACACACCATCACTTTCTGGACCAATGGTTTTACTGTAAACGATGGTCCTTTGAGGAGGCTTGATGATCCCCAAAATGCATCTTTTTTGGAGGTAAATTATTTTTCCATCTTTGGCTCATAATTAACATTTCCATTGGTCCATGTAATCATACAGTGAATGTTAATTAAGAAAAGTGCTAATTATTCAAAAAGTAACCCACTTTGATGAAATCTCTATTGACAATTGTTGAGAAAGTTCATGGGCTTTCACTAAATTTGAACAATAGCACTGGACTTTATTTTTGCATGATTAAATCCTTGAATTTTTAAAACCTGACGTAAAGGTGCTTTTTATAAAGTTTATGGCTAAATTGAGGTAAAGATAAGGAGCGGGGTTTTTTTGTATATATTTTGAAATAGTTATGGAATTTAATTAATGCAAAACAGGCTTTTTGTCCTTGTAAATAAATTCCATGACTTTATCGTGTAGGTTTGAAAGTCAAGGGATTTAATCATGCAAAAATAAAATCCAAAGACTTATGTGTGAGTTTAGAGGAAGTCCATGTGTTCTTAACAATTGCTCTATTGTTCTTTCAAGTGAAATTTATATTAGACCAGAACTCTAAAGTTTGATATAAGGCAGCCAATATTTATAAAAATGTTCTATGGTTAAGCCAGATCCAGTTATGGATCAAAATGATGACTTTGAAACGTCAAAGCTGGTGGAATCTCTCTGTTTTGACTACGCTCTCCTTTTTTCCTAATTTCTGACATGGCGCCTAGAAATCGGCTTAAGTTATATGGTTTTTTAGAAAGGATATTCGCTTTATTTCCTGGTGAATATTAAGTTGTTACTTTTTACATGCAGTTAACGTGAAAAGTTAAAAAGTTTTGTTTTTTACTTGCACGACCACTACGCAATGTCTATTTTGTTAAACCGTAACAATGATCTTGACCACTAATTGTTATTAATTTTACTTTTAACATTCTTGGTGATACAGAGCATAAGGAGGTCTGAGTGTCCAGATGAACTTAAGCCTGCAACAGGAAGAGCCCCTGTTAATGTTAGTCTTGTGAGAAAGTTGGAGGACTACCCAGTAAGTCTCTCTTCATCAATACATCTCTTAGTGGGTCGGGCAGGTTGGATAACGGGCCATGTTTTGGTATAGGATTAACCCAAAACACTTACAAAACACTTGCTGTACACTAGCATTAAATCTTTGTTTGTTAAATATGACATTAAAATAAAGCCAATTGTTGTGAAAATGCTATGGGCCTTTGCTGAATTTATTTTTAAATAGTTAAATCCCCAGATCTTTTTTAATTAACAAAAAATGGTCAACAGTTTTTTAAAATATTTTCCGGCAAAATTGTATCATATTTCAGTACTAATCCAACCTTTTTTAACAATGCAGGTCCAGAAACAGCGTCAGGCCGCCTTTGCTGGAGTTGGTAGAACCCTAGGCGGCACCACTTCAGATGACACCAGTGCCGCCAGTGCAGCACCTGCAACCTCTGCCCCAACCCCATTTGTGGGCCTAGTTGTTGATGACTCATTACCTTCCACCTCTATTCAACTAAGATTGGCTGATGGGACTCGTATGGTTTCACGTTTCAATTTCCACCACACGATTAGCAACATTCGTTCTTTCATTGATGCATCAAGGCCAGGCGGCCCTCGGGCCTATCACTTACTGACAATGGGGTTCCCGCCAAAAAAACTTGATGATATGAACCAGACAATTGAAGAGGCTGGGTTAGCCAATTCAGTTGTGATCCAAAAACTTTAATATGTTTCTTTTCAGAAGTGAACAATTGGGTTATTTTGGCACTTGTTATTGAACGGTTACTTTTATATTAGGGTTACTTTTGATATTTTTGTGTTTGTGAGGAATCATGGTAATAATCTAGTGAAATTTATGTGGTTGATTGCTTTGTTATACATGTGAGCATGAATATGGTACGGTCGAATAGATTTCTTACCAACCTTTAAGGGTAGTGTAGTGTTTAGTATTGATTTCTCTTTGGCAGAGGTGAGGTTGTATGTTTGAATTCTTATGTCGTTGGTTTTCTAAGCTTGACCCGAGCTTGAGCTTAAGAGGGCTTCAGATCAAAGCTCTACTTGATTAAAGCTTCATCTCTAAAGTTTAAGCTCAACTTATTGTTAGCATGGATGCGAGCTAGTTTAAGCTCGAATTGATTCGAGTTTTTAACAAGTCAACCCCAAGTAACTCACAAGCCGACTTGAATTGTTTACAAGCCTAATTGTTTATAGCGTATTGAAGAGTCTTGCAAGTTTATATGATATTATTGTTAGGAAAGTTTTTATGAGTTATTAGTTCATATCAAGACGGCTCAACAGTTTTTTGAGCCTAAAACAGAATAAAAAATCAAGAGCTCTTATTCAAATTTTGTTGTTGTTGTTATAAACTCATCTCTTAAATCCGGGTCATCCATTTTGTAATTAACCTAAGACGTCTACTTTGCTTTTTTTTCCCCCCTTATTCAACAACATACTTGTAATTTCAATTTAAACAACATGATTTGTACTCTAGCAGGAAGCCAAAATTAGTGATCTAGTCTCACCAAATCATTAAGGACATAAGGTATAACTACATCTGGATCAGTGGGGCGGATGTGTGAGGCTTCTTTGTGCAAGTCAAAAAGATCACAAAATTTCTACATGAACTCTACAATGAATAGACTCGTGTAGAATACAGTACTAAATCCATTATTACCTCTTTAAACTACAACAATAACCGATTGTAAACAATAACAAATATCACAAACTGTTGCTACACAAATCCAGATCAAGTGATTAGGACCGAGTTGCAGTGAGGTCAGGTCACCAGTCGTTCGATACTTCCCCTGAGTGGGCGTCTGCAGCTGACTTGTGAATGGACTTAAGATGCAGCTGGGAAGAATATCTGCAAAACTAACACCGTGAGTCTCACCACAAGGAGAGAGGGCTTCTCCTTATGACCAAGCTCCGGCGTGAGAATAAATATGGCGTACAAGAGAATCTGAAAGAGAGTTCTAAAGTGAGTGGTTGAGACAAAAGTGATTTCTATTTGTGTTTTGTGATGATCTCTTCCAGTTGGCTGAGAGAGTATTTATAGTGCTTGTTGATCCAGGTAGAATGTCACTTGGCTCTATTTATGGCCCTCTGTAGTCAACGATCTTGAACTATACTCCCCTAGTTTGGAGGTCTTATACCCTTTTTATACAAAGGGTTTCTGACTTGTATTAATTGTATTTGTCTTTATAGTTGACCTGAAGATTTTGTAGGCTGCTATGATCCTCTATCAGATTTTTGATTTTATATGTCTTGTCGTTTAGTGCTTTTATCTCGTTCCCCTTATGACTGATGAATGACTTCCTCTATTGTCATATTACCTTTTGTTTCCTTGCCAAACATACTTTAGGATTTTCCAAGTGTTTTAATAAAAAACACTCGCCTTGTTCTCTTTGGGAGGGAGCGTGGCTTGGGCCAGAACCGACCGTGGCTTGGATCGGTTCCTCCGGCCGCGGCTTAGGCTCGCGTCTCAGCCATTCATTCCACCTCACCCTTTTTTCCCCTAGGTTATGCTGTTAATCATTTTTTGTTACGCAAGACAGAGATAGGTTGGGCTGCGGCTGAGGGTTGCCGCAGGCTGTAAGAGCCGCGGCCCAAAGCCTTATGCTCGGGTGCGCAACTTAACCATGGTTGGGTTCTATTTAATTACTAAAGTTCATAATTTTAGGGTGGTACCCTATCATGTCCCCCCAGTCCAATGCTATGGTTTTCACTATAACATTGGAATAAAAATAATAATAAGAAGAAGAAGAAAGAATAAAGTTTTGTTTTTGGCGGTTGTCCTTTCTCCTTCTTGGAAATCATGTCCCATTTAAAATCAATACTTGGTCACTTATCATTTTCTAAGGCGTTATTGCTTTAAATTTGAAATTTGTGCTGGAACTTGACGCTTGAAGAGACAACCTTAAAATACGTGTGTGGATCTAACCATAACTTGTAGTGGCATCCACTATATTGCAGCTAGGTGGGTTTCCTCCTGCCTGTACCATCATGTGATGGTTGTTATCTGGCTGAGTAACCTACAACATTATCTTGCCATATGAAAGTAAGTAGTTTGATTGATTTCAATACTGTTTACTCAAACATAGTTGGCCAACAAATCCGCTTGTAGTGCTTTCTACCCGAACATGGTCGGGTGTTTGGTCTATCTCATATGTGGCTATGAAATTGGTTGCCTTTGATATTTTTTACTCGAGAATAGCTGATTCAAATGACTTCCACTTATCGATGCAAACAAGGTTATGTGATTTGAATGATTTCAATCATATCTATCTAAGAAGTTTGTGTGATTTAATCATTTTCATGGTCATTGACTTAGACCTGGGTGAGCTTTTTGATTGCGTTATTTAGTCAAGCATCATTGGGTGATTCATTGGTTTCATGATGACTAGCTCAAGCATGGTCGAGCCATTTGTTTGTTTTGTCATCATCTACTCAAGCTTGGTTACTTGCTTGATGTCATGGTTATTAACTCGAACATGATTAAGTTACTTGGTTGCTTGTAACATCATCTACCCAAGCTTGGTTATTTGCTTGATTTCATGGTTACTAAACTTTAACATGATTAAGTTACCTGGTTGCTTGTAACATCATCTACCCAAGCTTGGTTACTTGCTTTACGGTTACTAAACTTTAACATGATTAAGTTACTTGGTTGCTTGTAACATCATTTACCCAAGCTTGGTTACTTGATTTCATAGCTACTAACTCAGACATGATTGATTGTTACTTGGTTGCTTGTAACATCATCTACCTAAGCTTGGTTACTTGCTTGATTTACTAAACTTTAACATAATTGAGTTACTTGGTTGCTTGTAACATCATCTACCCGAGCCTGGTTACTTGCTTGATTCATGGTTGCTAAACTTTAACATAGTTGGGACAACATTTGTGGCTAATAATTTAAGTGTAATTTCTAGTGTTCGCTTGCACCTTTTTTCGAGAAAAGTTGAATTACACCCCTTGGTTACACTTGACTACACTTGGCTACATATAGCATTTACGGAGCTGAGCTCCTTGGTCACAAGGCTCTTTGCTTTAGGTTTTTTTTTAGTGGTCAAGTGCCAGGGTTATAATTTCCCTTACCTAAGATCGAAGCTCGCAAGTTGACGAGCTCCCTCATGTTAACATTTTTAAAGATGATGAAATGTCTGATACATCTACCTTTCTTTCTCTTTGGAAAAAAAATTAGATACCTCTCCAACTCACTTGTATGTAAGAAATCTAGAGGGACGGTGATCAGGTGTTATATTATTATTTCATTATCCTGGGATGTGTAAACCCGTGGTGTGGCTAACTTCTAGACAAAGAAAGGATCCGAATGTACTCAAGCCGAAGCACAAATACGAATCATTTTCAACCGCAACTAAAGACCAAACCCAATAAAAATGATTACACGAACTAGCTAATTACGAAAACTATATCGACTCAAACATTTAAAATAATAAACAAAGATTCCTACTCGATCTCTTTCGTATCCATAGAAAACTAAACACCAATTTAAAAGTAATAATCGAATGGATCGGACTCACCCGAAAGCTCAGCCGCAGCTCAAAGAAACACATCTGTGCACATCAATTGAGCCATGGCCTATATCGCAAATTACAACTTTATTTTGAATTATAATGGCAATCACATGATATTTAGCACTCAAATGAAGACTCAAATAGAACACACCCACCCACGTGCTCAAAACCATGAAACATAAAAAATCCACCATCAAGCCGCGACTCAAGTGTACAATATTTCAAGTTTTTTTATTTTTGGGTAATGTTCAACAATAAAACCCAAAAATAAGAAGGGAAGGAAACTTGCAAATTGATTTCTCTATTTGGGTTTTTGAAATGAAATTTTCTATGATATACACATGCTCATTTTTTAGTAGAGTAGAAGTCATACTAGAGCCGTAAGTATAACATGTCCAAACCAACAAACAGTTGGTTAAGGTATGTTGGAACTATTAGAAGGCCAGGGAGTGTGCCCAAGCCGCGGCTCATGAGATAACAGGGGTAGTAAATAAATGTAATCTACTCATGGCTAGATGGACCGAAGGTTTAATAATGGCATACAACAACGCGAAAGGAGTGATGTAGGCAAACTCCATGTAAGTTGCGACTAGTTGAAGGACGTGGGCACCATGCAAGCCGCGGCTCAAAGCTGCGGCTCATGTGATCTCTAGCTATGGATTAGACGAGCTCTTATGAAAGGGAAGCTCTACTAAGAGTTGCTTCAGATGAGATAATATAAGCTTGGCTCGAAGTCGCCAACTAGAAACTAAAATGAAGTGTTTGGTAAGTAACGGGGAGGGGTATCAGAACCGAAGGAACCGAGGGGTTCCAGAAACCTTGTTTAAAATGAAATTAATAATGTTATCCCTTAATCTCTTCATCTATGAAAGTAAAATATGCAACTACATTTGATTGTAAGGTTTTGAGTCTAGAGAGGTCTTAAAAGCATTTTAACACCCTAAAAACATGCTAACTTGAATATATAGTTGTACAATCATAAACATCACGAGCTAGAGAAAAAATAAGTCTGCAATAATATGAATTGTCAACATACATACTATATGATACAAGAGGTCAACCTACTTTTAAGCTTTCGCCTATTGCTTTATCATATATGGTGATGTAGGCATAATATTTTGGCAGCACTAACTATAATAATTTACACTATATGGCCTACTTAAAATTTTAAAATATTGTTCTTATAGAAACCAAGAGGACGACAACGTACCTATATATATTATTTTTCTTTGCTTTATGTACCAAACATACACAAAAATCTAAAGATGCCTTTTTCCAAAAAGAGGCATTGCACATCTTATGTATTTCATGTCATGAACAAGTTAAAAGTGATGTACTTATTGCTTACTCTATCTAGTGCCACTCGAAGTTAAATATGGAGTGACCTAGATAAAAAGCTTATTAAAATTTTAGAAACTAGCTCCGTTTATGTTTGCGTGAACTAAGTTGTAGTCTTTTTTAGTATATGCATGCTTTGTTTATGATAAAAATGACACACCAATAAATTTGACCCACACACAAGACTCGAGGCCAAGATGAAGTAAAGTATGCACCAAACCACACTTAGCGGCCCCGGATCGAGACCACAGAACTGATTTTTTTTATTTTGTTTTTCTTTCCGCGCTTTAGAAAAATAGAGTCTTAGGCAATGGCGGAGCATTATAGGGGCCGGGGGGGCCGCCCCCCCCCTATTTTTTCGTCCGTACTGTTAAATTTTAGCCCGATAGTGTAATTTTTTGACCCGGTAGTGTAAATTTTTATATAAATATCGAGTCCGCCCCCCCTAAAAAAATTAATTTCGCCCCCCCCCCCCTACGAAAGAGTTGAAGCTCCGCCACTGGTCTTAGGGATATTAGTTTATGGACCCTAGATCCTTTACGTTTCATCTACCAAAACACTAGCTTTTCAAATAACATCTAGGGCTAAATACTTAGCATTACGAGTCTGCTCCCTCCATGGATTCGGGTTCCATTTTTTAATCGAATTTGTTGATTCGTGACTTTGTTATAACCAAATGTTAGGTTCCTTTGATACTTATCAAAAGTCCACACAAGATGCAATTCACCATCATCAATAGCAGCTCATACCAGGCGAAACGAAGCACTAGCCAATGCTCACATTAGTCGCAACTCAGCACCAGTCGCAGTATAGCACCAGTTGAAGCTTATGCCTTCGCAACTCATTCCAGCTGAAGCTCCTGCTTCTAGTTGCAGCTCAAGTCTTGTTCATGTCCATGAGCATTTAGTCTATGATCTATCCATGCTCTCTTAAACCTTGGATCTAGATCTGTTGAGGAGGAACTAGAGTTTACTTCAAAAAACAGCTCTGGCAACTTCCAATCGTAGATTGAGATAGATATCTCATTCACAACTAGAGGTGACATGTTGCAACCAAGGCTAGGGATTATGATCGTAACTGGGGTCAAGAGTGGTACCATAACCGGATCCACAAACCATAGATGCCAATCAAGTTGAAACATGCTACCACCCAAGAACCGAATGATAAGGCTTGTAAATATAATGAATAATTTATCCGATGAATAATTTATCGACGGAGTGGCTATGAAATTTAAAAATAATAAATACTTTCTTCTGGGTAGTTTCAATAACATTCTTAGTTGATATATATTATCTCAAAACTTGTATGCATTCACATGAAAATGTCACCGATGCATCTTCTTGTAAAATAATAATAATAGTAACTTATTCACTACATTCATATGTATTACTTTAGATGAGTGATATCGTATCCTAAACCAATTTGCAGTTACTCTCTGGTCTATGGTGCATAAAATTACTTTAGATAAACAGTGGGTAACACTTGGAACAAAACAAATGTGTTACGTCAGCGCATACCTTTTATCCTTCTATAATAGTTACCTTAGATCCAAGTATGAATGCAAGTAAATTGGATTATGACAGAAGATCCATTTAAAAATGAGATTTCTACTTAAAATAATTAGGAAAAAAGGACAATTAATATCTATCTTAAGGATGCGACCGGACTCGTGCTGAAGCCCAGATACACTACTCCTCCATCGACATCATTGTTTAGAAGTAGTTTTGGTAGGGTAACTTTGGGCCAGATTTCCTTTGATTCAAAGAGTTTCCCATGGATTTTAGCTCTAATCACCAACTCGTTGCGGTCTATGATCAGAGGTGGCGAAACATGGTGACAGGATCTCAGCCTCTCGTTTGATCAATCAGATTGGTTTGCAGCGGATTTAGCACGTTAATTAGCAATTATAGCAAGAACATAAAAGATATTGCAAGTAAAAGCACAAACATAGAGAGAGAAAAGAGTTCTGCGAAAAATTAATTGTTCTATTGGTCAACACGTTTCGGCAATTAAAACAGCATGGTTCACCATCCTTTTATAGGCGGCAAAAGGATGGTGATGATGTCCTTTCTCTGACATCAACCGATTATTAAAATTACAACTGACGGAACATAAAACTACTGAAGATGTCAACAGCTGACATCTTCTTACAAAAGTGTTCCTATCTTTTACAAGTACTGACAAAAGTAAACTACCAAAATCCTACAACGACTGAAGAACAAACTCTTCAGTCGTTTATAACTACTGATACTATAACAGCTGAAGAACAAGCTCTTCAGCTGTTGTACAACTACTGAAACAAAATAAACTAAAAGGGAAAAACCATCACAACAACTGAAGAAGACTTCTTCAGCTGTTGTGACAAACTCTGAGTCTTCAACACTTGGTTCTTCAGACTTGGGCTTCAGATGATGTATCAGCTGATGACTTCAGTAGATGTCATCAGCTGTTGTCTTCAGTCTTTGTCTTCAGACTTTGTGCTTCAGTAGAAGGTCTTCAGTTCTTCAGTTCTTCAGCTTTTGATTCTTCAGTACTTATCTTCAGTACTTGAAGTTTTCAGTACTTGTATGATCAGTACTTCAGACTTCAGCACTTGTCTTCAGTACTTTAGAGTCTTCAGCTGTTGTTCTTCAGTTCTTTGATCTTCATACTTTGATCTTCAGACTTTATCAGAATAGCTGATGGGAGTCTTCAGCAGTTGTTACAGTGGCATGTGGGACTTAGAGGTTTTCCTGATCTTGGCTCATTGGTTCTTTTGGTCCAACAAACTCTCCCTGAACCAATGCAGCCAAAACCTCTAATTATTTGTTGTCCCACTTATTGTTGGCATAAAGATTGGTCTATTTCCTTCTGGATCAGATCAGAAGTTGACCCTGATAAGCACTGGCCTGGGAGAAGGTTTCTCGTATTTGTTTGGCTAAGTATGGATGGGAGCTCTGTTTTGGGGAATTGGACACAGAGCTGTTATCCCATCCATGAAACCTACCTCCCACGTACTAGCCTGTAGGATTCTCTGGTGTAGGCTCGGACGAAAATCATTTGTTCTTCTTTGGTCATGTCTTCAGCCCCACCATCGAACAATCTTTCACGGCCGTACATCTCTGAGACAAATTTGACCTGTTGTCATTCTTGAGCTCAACTGTTGTGATTTGCTTATATGCAAATTCATCTGGATGTTTGCCTTCTAGCAACAAGTTGAGCTCATCTTTGTGGAAGTTCTCAAGCTTCTTATAAACTAAGCCTTTCCTCACCATCCTATTCTCCAATATCATTTTGGGTGGTTGCTTAGATTTATAAGCCTTCTCGAACTCATCCACAATTTCCCAGGGTGTTAATACAAGAGCCATAGTTATTACTTCATCTACAATCCTCTTCATCTGGCTCTTGTACCTCATAGGAATATCTTTCTTGTGATCCTGTGAGCCACCCTAGGATCAGGCCAAGTCCTCACTCTCTCTTTGTTATATTGGAAGGTTTGTTTGAGAGTGAAGAGTCTCAGAGCTTCCTTCTTCATGTTCATGATAGAGGTAGAGGCAGCATATGCTTGGTCAATTGACTTAAGCATTTCAGCATCATGAAGCTGCTACTGCTCCTCTTCCTCTATCTTAACCCTCACAGTATCCATCTGTGAGGTGGGAGTGATGGTTTGTGATTTGGCTTTAGGTAGAGGTATAACTGCAGAAATGGGCAGACTATCCTCCTCATCCTCCTCTTCTTCTTCTTCTTGCAGCCTCAACACCCTTCTCTTCTTCTTCAAGGGTAGATCATTGGCTGCGGGTTTTGATGGTGAAGGGGTTGGTTTTGTGGGTTGTGGTTTGGTGGTTGGTGTGGGAATGTTGGCAGGCACTGCTAGCAATCTAGAGATGAGTGATGGTTTGGTCTGTTTTGCCAGCAGTGTCCTGTTCCCAGCACCGGCTTCGGAGAGGGCCTCAGCGACCAGTTCTTTGGTGAAATCACCAGCTGAACAGATCTTGGCGGCTATAGCCAAGATTCTGTCCCTGGTCCATGCTTTGACATCAAGGACTGGCCTGCCCAGATACTTCGAAATGAATCTACTCATAGCCTCGAGTCTCTTTTTGTCCTCTTGGCTATAAGTAGACCATCGGTGTTCGATCTCCCTAGTCTCCATCTTCCTGAGCTCCTGATCTAGCAATGCTATGTCCTTGTCAAAGCCTTGCCTGAACAGCTGATCAATGGCAGAGTCCATTGATCTGCTTTGTTCAGCATCAGCCTCCTTGACAAGGGCTGCTAGATCGGAGTCAGCCACCTTCTTTCCCTCCTCTCCCTTTTTCTTATAAGTGACACTGAAATCCTTTTGGATTCCAGCCACTTCTATATGCTCAACCTCCCTCTCTTCCTCTTCCCTTTCTCCCTCACCCTACTACTCTCCTCAGCCCTCTCCCTCTCAACCACCACCTCTTTCTCTGCCTCTAACTCCTCCTCTCCCTCTTCCTCTTGGCTTGCACTGATGTCTCCCCCTTTTTGGGTGCATTGGTTGGGGTTGACTATTAGCAAGCGCCTTGGTAATGGCAACCTCCACCATGGGTTGGATATAAGTGGGAAGCCTCTCATCAATGGTTTGAATGACTATATCTTTTAGTATAGGTGTGATGAGAGGCAGGGATTTCTGGAGGATAGCATCCAGCTGCTCAGGGGGGTTCTGACCCTGAGAGCTAGTGCCAGAAGCAGGGGCTGGTGGCCGAGTTTGTGGGAGTGGCTCAGTGTTTGTGAGACCTTCAGGTGAAGGTGCCATCTGTGGGGTTGTGGTGGCAGATGGACTTCTATCTTGAGTCATCTGAGCAAGCAGCTCTTTGAGTCTGCTTATCTCATCCTCTAAGATAGTGTTGTGAGCTACAACGTCGAAGAAGAAGCTCATGTCATCATCAGTATGAACTGACACCTGACCTCCTGACAATGTCAGGATGTACATGCTCTGAGTGTGGCTCAGATAGCATGTGCCCTTGTTCATGGTACTGGGGACTTCAGCCTCCGGATTGGATCCATCATCGGCAGTTGCCTCTGGTGAGGTCTTATTGATGTTACCAGCTTCACCCTGCTCAGATGCTGATGCAGAGGAAGTGGCAGCCTCACCAGATTGTCCTATCTCCCTAGCCACACTGGGAGATTGGACTTGTGATTCTCTGTGTTGTGGGCTCCCACCGGCACTTGTATCCACCCCCTCTTCTGTTGGAGTCTCCCCAGTTGTAATAGGTTTCTGGGGAGAGGGTGGAGTGCTCAGATGGGTCAGCACTTTGGCTATTGCCATGTAGGGCTTTGTGGGACGGTTTTCAGTAGATGGGCTCGAAGCAGTGTGCACAGGGGGAGGACTGTGCATTTAATTTTGGCAGTCTTTCTCAAGTGTGAGATAGACCCCAGAAGTGTGGCTGCCCCAGAAGTGGTTGCATCAGGCTCCTGTTGAGAGGAAGCCTGTGCGGTTGTGGTGGGTGGAGTCGTGGTAGCTGCTGGGAGAATCGAACCCAGCAACCACATCCTACATTTGTGTTGCAGGGGCATCCTCAAGGGACTCATCTCCCTGAGTAGTCTTTTGGGCTTCTTTTTGGCTTTGGTTTGGTGGGGGACTTTAGATTTGGAGGTGGAGGCTGTGGTTCCTGCTGCGTGGGTTTTCGCAGCCGGCCAGCCTGTTTAAAGGATTGGTCAGAGTTGTGCCTGGAGTATACCTCGGCTAGAACAGCAAGGCAGGGACCCCAGTGCCAACAAGTCCCTCAGCCTGAAGCTGGTTCTCTATTATGGCCATGATGAACCTAGGATAAAAATCCATCGGTTTAAACAGGTTTAGCAGCCATGTCTTTGAGTTCCAAAAATATAATTTCAGTTAAATTTAGTGGGTGCTTCTCAAAGATAGAATTAATACCTGTTGCTACCTTGTTGACATCTGGTCCCATGAAGAGGTTTTAGGAGCCAGACACACGTTCACCATATGAAAAATGAGGCGTTGGGGATCAGGGAAGGTTTCTTCAACAAGGTTGCGGTGGAGAGGTCACCTTGGTATCGTTGGATGTGAAGGATAGATCCAGGGCGCCTTTGGGGTAGGAGGTTGGGTAGGTGGCATCCTCCAGCTTTAGGGTTTTGGCGATAGTGGCTGGAGTGATAACCACTGGGTGGTTGTTGACGGAGGACCGGAGAGAGACCTCGCCATCCTGCTCTCCGGTTGGACGGTGATGTTCGTCCAAAACTCCGTCAGGGAGTCGGTGTAGATGGTAGGGTTCAAAAGGAATGTCGTTTTGGTAAGGTGAGTCGTGCATCAGATCGACGACATGGTGAAATTTTGGCCATAATGGCGATTTGTGAGATGAGCGACACAGTTGTATCGAGGTTTCAGTTGCATGGTCGCCATAATGGTGTATGGGAAGTTCAGAGGTTTTGAAAGGTTAGGTCAAGTGAGGAGTAAATGTCTGAATGTTGGGTATTTATAGGGTAGGCAAAGGCTGAAAAAGAAAACTACTGAAGGTTTTGGTGTTAGTTATCAGTTGTTGTAACGACTGATGACGTGGTCTTAACCTTCAGTGGTTATACATCTGAGGACTTGGTGTTAGTCTTCAGTAGTTAAAACTACTGAAACCTTGGTTTGTCCTTCAGATGTTGTAAACGGCTGAAGAGTTATTGTTAGTCTTCAGTAGTTATGAACTACTGAAGACCTAATATTCTTCTTCAGACGTTGTAACAACTGAAGACTTGGTGTTAGCCTTCAGTAGTTGTGAACTACTGATATCAGTAGTTATGAACTACTGAAGACATGGTATTGCTCAGTTGTTGTAAACAACTGAGGACTTGGTGTTAGCCATCAGTAGTTGTGAAACTACTGAAGACATGTTTTGTCCTTCAGTTGTTTGGGTATGAAACAGCAGCTGTTGCATCAGCTAATGAGAAATTATCATCAGCTGTTTCCGTCAAATCAGTTGTTTTATGCTAGCCTCTACACTTACTCATCAGCTCTTTGGCTGACTTTCAGATGTTTCATGACCCTTCAGCTCTTGTGAATATTTATGCCTTCAGCTCTTGTGATCAGATGTTTCACAAGTGCTGATGAAATACTCTTCAGAGCTGGTAAACAAATTTTGTCAACAGTACTGTGTAAGATTACGCATCAGTACTTGTGAGCAAAATTTGTTCTTCAGTACTTATTTATTTGAAAATCATACATCAGTAGTTGTAATTCCACCTCACTACATCAGTTGTTTTCAATAAATAATGTACATCAGTACTTTTGAGTCATTTTAGTCTTCAGTAGTTGTGAAAGAGCTGAAGGACTAATTACTCATCAGTACTTATATTTGACCTTTGCTCATCAAGTAGTTGTGAAGTAAGAGCATCAGCATTGGTCAAATTACTCTAGCTGCAGCATACCAAGCCTTAGTACCCAAATTTTGGAATGTAGCACTATCTAAGGGCTTAGTAAAAATGTCTGCAAGCTCATCAGCATAGGCACAAACTTAGGATCATCAGACTTTTTCATAACAATCCTGATAAATGATGTCTGATCTCTATATGTTTGGTCCTAGAGTGCTGGACTGGATTTTAACTATATAAGAGCTGAAGCACTATCATTAGTAATGGAGTCTTAGTCTCAGTAATGCCATAATCCAGAAGTTGGTTCTGGAAGCCAGAGTATCTGAGAGGTTCAACTTGCAGCAGCAATATACTCAGCTTCAGCAGTGGATGTAGCAATTGATGTTTGTTTTTACTCTGCCAAGAAACCAAACAATTGCCTAGGAATTGGCAACCCACCAGAAGTGGATTTTCTGGTGACTTTGCATCCTGCATAGTCACTATCAGAGAAAGCAACTAATTTGCAAGAATGCCCAGTTGAATACCAAAGACCTAGTGATTGGGTACCTTGCAGATATCTAAAGATCCTTTGACTGCAATCAAATGGGATTCTTTAGGTGCAGCCTGAAATCTAGCACAAGCACATGTTGCAAACATGATGTCTGGTCTAGAAGCTGTAAGGTACATCAAGGACCCAATCATACATCTGTAAAGGGTTTCATCAACCGCTTTACCTTTCTGATCTACATCTAGTTGTGTGATGCTGCTCATGGGAGTAGAACAGGGCTTACAGGTTTGTAAATCAAACTTATTCAACAACTCTTTGGTATATTTGGACTGATGGATGAAGATTCCATCATCCTGTTGTTTGATTTGCAAACCTAGAAAGAACTGTAATTCTCCCATAGCACTCATTTCAAACCTTAGCTTCATGAGCTTTGTAAATTCATCACACAACTTTGGATCAGAGGATGCAAAGATGATGTCATCTACATAAATCTGAACAAGGAGCTTATGTTCTCCCACAGTCTTGATGAATAAGGTTTTATCAATGGTGCCTCTAGTGAACTTATTCTCTAGAAGAAAAGTTGAGAGTGTCCATACCAGGCTCTAGGTGCTTGCTTCAGCCCATAAAGAGCCTTATCAAGCTTGTACACCCAATCAGGATGTTTATTGTCCTCAAAGCCTGGTGGTTGACACACATAAACCTCTTCTTTTATTTTCCCATATAGGAAGGCACTTTTGACATCCATTTGATAAACTTTAAGACTGTGAAAGGCAGCATAAGCTAAGAACAGTCTGATTGCTTCCAGTCTGGCCACAGGTGCAAAGGTCTCATCATAATCGATGCCTTCCTCCTGTGCAAACCCTTGAACAACCAGTCTAGCCTTGTTCTTGACAATTTGGCCCTTCTCATCTGTTTTGTTCCTAAATACCCACTTGGTGCCTATAGCACACTTACCTTTGGGTAATGGAACAAGCTCCCACACTTGCTGTTTCTTAAACTGAAGAAGCTCAAGCTGCATAGCTTCCACCCATCCATTGTCTCTTAAAGCAATATGATAGTTCTTTGGCTCTTGCTGACTGATGAAGAGCATAGAAGCAGAAGTTGGACAATTGATTCCTGGTTGAAACTCAGCATGAATATCACCAATGATTTGAGATGTGGGGTGATTCTTGAGCTCTTGATAGACTATGATATCTGTGCAAGTGTTTGTAGACCCATCAGCAGCAACAGATGGTGATGGAGATTCCTGAAACCATGTAGGATGGCAGCTCAAACGAAGTAGAGCAAGCAAAATCTCATCAGCATTTGTAATGGATGGAGCTGCTGAGGCTACAGGAGCATCAGGTTCAGTGGACTCAGGCAGGTTGTCACTAAACCTGAAGAGGTGAGTACTGACTACATCATCATCACCACCAGGTGGAGATCTGTTGACAGGCTCAACAGCTGGAGGTTGATAAGGAACATATTGCAGTATGTCCAGATCAAACAACTCCACAGGGTTTTGTGGAATCTTGTCCTTTGGAGATTCATTGAACTTCACATGCAGAGTTTCTTCAACCCCCTTTGTTCTACAGTTGAAGACTCTGTATGCCTTGCAAGTTGATGAATAACCAACAAAATACCCTGCATCCACCTTACTAGCAAACTTCTGGAGTGGGTTGCTAGTGTTGAGAATAAAACATGGACACCCAAGGCTCTAAAGAATGAAATCAGAGGAGCCAAATGATGAAGAACTTCATAGGGAGTCTTCATCAACCTCTTATTCACTAAAGCTCTATTTTGTACATAGCAAGCTGTGTTGACAGCTTCAGCCCAAAAGGTCAGTGGCAGCCCTGAGTCAGCCAACATTGACCTTGCTGCTTCAATGAGAGTCCTGTTCTTTCTCTCCACCACTCCATTCTGCTCAAGAGTTCTAGGAATACTAAACTGCCTTTTAATTCCCTTGGACAGGTAGAAGTCATCAGTGTGTGATTTCTAAATTCTGTTCCATTGTCACTCCTCACACACTTGACCTGTAGGGAATACTGCTTTTCTACAAGTAACACAAAGTTCATTAGATCATTGGCTGCTTCATCCTTGGAGTGCAAGAAGAAAGTCCATACAAACCTGGAATATCATCCACAATTACCAGGCAGTTTTTCTTCTTTACCATGCTCATCACTCTGACAGGACCAAAGAGATCCATGTGCAGGAGCTGCAAGCAGGCAGTGGACTTTGGTTCTTCTATTGAAGGGAATGAAACTTTGTGTTGTTTTCCTTTCAAGCAAGCAGTGCAGTCATCTTCACACTTGAACTCCTTCTGAGGAAATCCTCTACTAAACCATGGCTTATCAGCTGATTCATGTTCTTGAAATTAACATGACCCAGCCTTCTATGCCATAGTGTAGACTCTTGAGGAGAGGCCTTGGAGAATAGGCAAGGATGGCCTTTTAGATCTATCTTTTTGACTGGCAACAACACAAAGGATGAGGCTTTTTGAATTCTTTTTATTCTTGATGTCTTAAAGATCATCAAAGAAATGATTCAAAATGCAATTGAAGTGGGGATGATTATGGAAATACTCTTTTGGTGGAAAAAAGTGTATTGATGAATCAGAAATCCAGCGGTTCCGTTTTCCTCACTGTAAATCTGTTAAAATCAGAATCTAGTGTTGCGTGTAAAGTAGCCTGCGGGCCTTCATTGACTTCTGAGGCAAAGGAGCAAAGTTTTTGAGCGACGTAGATGCTAGTCTTGACATAAGGAGCTTCAAACTGGACCCGCGTTGACCGATTAGATAGGGAAGCCGCCTCCTAAGCAACGATGGTGTCCCCAGTCGCGGCTTGTTCCATGTCCGGCTGTTAGTTACCCTCTTCAAGCTAGCCGCGGCTCACATACATAAAAAGATATCGCGGGATTCAATAGAGATATAGCAAGACGAGTAAGTCTTGCAAGGTTCAGTTTTAGGAGCAGAGTCGCACATGAACCGAACTACAAACACTTTTGTGTCATTGCCCCGCCCGACCTTCGACAATTTACCCCGACAGGGTTTCTAGCCAACAAGCACTCCAACAGATAAACATTTTAGAAGGTTGAGCGGCGGAGTCTTGGCTTAGTGAACAATGATAGAAATTTGACAGGCTCACATGACCCTTTTATACACACGTTAGGTTCGATCTTTACTATATTATAGTTATATAGTTATGATTATATCCATTGTATTTATTTATTTAATTTCCCCACACCTAAGAACTTTTCGTATACAGAAAAGAATACTTTATTTAATTTGAAGTAAGGAGTTGCAACCCTTGTAGTAATTTGAACACTTCAATAGCAGCAACAACTTTATTAAGATAAGGGATGTGGATTTAATATTGCACTCACAAAAAATAGTGTATCATGCAGTAATTATGTTACTTAAACAAAAAAAAACTCATGAACCACATATACAAAGTGTTGTAATATTTGACTAATAAAATCGTAATTTTGGTTGTGCTCAAATGATCAACATATACAAAATAGTAAAGAGTGGCTATACTTTAACATATTTAAGGATGCAGGAGATGATACAAATAGTTCTGTAGCATGTATATGACTGTTTTAGATATATGTACGAATAAGCTTACATATGAATATTTATCATATTCCATTTTTAGCATTTAATAAAAAAATACGTTTTGAAAACAAGTAATATTGTTAGTTTTAGATATCTAACAAATTCATATAAGCCACATGACGAGAAGGCCTTTAGTAAAATAATATGGAGATAGTTCGAGACTTGAAACCTGGACAACTCAAGTCGTGATATCGATTAGAATATCTTGTAAAGGGTCCCACGGATGGCGCCAAATGTTGCTACACAAATCCCAATCAAGTGATTAGGACCGAGTTGCAGTGCGGAGTGAATTACCACGTGAGGTCAGGTCACCAGTCGTTCGATACTTCCCCTGAGTGGGCGTCTGCAGCTGACTTGTGAATGGACTTAAGATGCAGCTAGGAAAATATCTGTAAAACTAACAACACGTGAGTCTTTGCCACAAGGAGAGGGGGCTTTTCCTTATGACCAAGCTCCGGCATGAGAATAAGTATGCGTTCAAGAGAATCTGAAAGAGAGTTCTAAAGTGAGTGGTTGAGACAAAAGTGATTTCTGTTTGTGTTTTGTGATGATCTCTTCGTGTTGGCTGAGAGAGTATTTATAATGCTTGTTGATCCAGGTAGAATGTCACTTGGCTCTATTTATGGCCCCTCTGTAGTCAACGATCTTGAACTATACTCCCCTAGTTTGGAGGCTTATACCCTTTTTATACAAATGGTTTTCTGACTTGTATTAATTGTATTTGTCTTTATAGTTGACTGAAGATTTTGTAGGCTGCTATGATCCTCTATCAGATTTTTGATTTTATCATGTGTTTCGTTTAGTGCTTTTATCTCGTTCCCCTTATGACTGATGAATGACTTCCTCTATTGTCATATTACCTTTTGTTTCCTCCAAACATACTTTAGGATTTTCCAAGTGGTTTAATAAAAACACTCACTCGCCTTGTTCTCTTTGGGAGGGAGCGTGGCTTGGGCCAGAACCGGCCGTGGCTTGGATCGGTTCTCCGGCCGCGGCTTAGGCTCGCGTCTCAGCCATTCATTCCACCTCACCCTTTTTTCCCCTAGGTTATGCTGTTAATCATTTTTGTTACGCAAGACAGAGATAGGTTGGGCTGCGGCTGAGGGTTGCGCAGGCTGTAAGAGCCGCGGCCCACAGCTTATGCTCGGGTGCGCAACTTAACATGGTTGGGTTCTATTTAATACTAAGTTCATAATTTTAGGGTGGTACCCCATCACAAACAATAAACAATCATGCTCTTCATCTGGATCGTCACCGCATAAAAGGAGATTTACAGATCCTATTGTTAATAGAGTATTGATAGGTCTTGTGTTTACAACTTTACATAATCCTCTTGGAACAAGACATTCATGAGTCTTGTAGATTTAACCTGTAATGGGTTTCATGGGGAAGGAAATGAAAACTTTTTAAACATTTTCTTTAAATATAAAATTTTTCACGTTAGACTTTAAATGATTTAGAAAAGCCTTCTATCTCACATTGATAAAGAAGAATAGATTTACACTAATTGACATTGTTCCAATAGCTCGAATTGTTGAAGTTCTCTTAATAAAATCTTAAAAAAGGACTAACTCGAAAGTTGTTTTTACAAATAAAGACCTATAGTGAGCATTGATGATAGAACGCCTTCTATTCCTATTTATATTCTTTACTCCAAGTTGGTTGGTTCACTCCGCTTGAACGTGATGATAATAGCCTTTTCTAACTTAACCACTGACTTCTACACTGGAATCCCCCCCCCCTTCGGGTTCAAGTTACTTCGTTCCCTTTTTTTGCCATTATATCATATTATGTTCCACCTAGGCAACACGAGCTAAACCTACCCAACTTGGTTCGACTCAATGAATAGCTTTGCGTCTAACACATCAATGCAACATGCCTCTTCTGATTTATTTAATACCTGTCAATGGCGTAATTACCCTTTCAATATAGTAGAATCATAGTTTAGTAATCCTTAATATAGTCGTGGTCTTATGCATACAACTTAAAGATAACTCCAGTACATAAAGAAATAGAAATACATACCATGGTTATTAAATTATAAGCTTTTAAACATACAATAATGATAATAACAAATGGAATATAATGTTATATCTAGATTTTACAAACAATTAGATGCTAAATTGTAACTTATATTTTTTAAACTAATAAGTTCAAAATTTTATAGAATAATGCATCACAATCTATATTTTATAAGATCTAACTCATATTTTTAATTGTATAACACACCACTTAACCAGCAACTATCCTCATGGAATGAATCGTATCATTATACGGGATAAAAATAGAGTGGATTGTCGTTTTTCTCTCCATTTAATTTGGTCACATTTGCTATTTTTATTTAAAAAGAGTTGTTCTTCTTTTCCCGTGCATCTAACTCCCAAGTTTTTAATAAGTAGTCATTTTTTGTCTAAAAACGATAACTCAATTGTTTTGCAATGTTAACATACATCAACAAAAGGGTTAATTATGTAATTCTACATATAAAACCAAAATCCTAATGTAAGGCATACGTTATGCCTTACAAATCCTAATGTAGGCATACGTTATGCTTTCATCTACATATAAAAACAAAAGGGTAATTAATATAGTTCATTTTTTGTCTAAAAACAAATCCTAATTAAATTTTACGAGGCTGGTGAAGCATAAGATTAGAAGCCCTGCATTTCATTTCATTGGGGATATTGTAATTCAGGTTTTTGTTTCGTATTTAAAAAAGTAATTTTGTCAACTTACATGTTTAATGTTTTTAAGATTTAATTACATAAATTGTCCCCGTGATTATCTAAATAACATGTTGGATACTAAGAATTTTTTTATTACAAATTAGGGGTGTTGAGCTTTTAATTTGGTAACAAGTTAAGGTATTAAAACTAACATACGTTAGTTTTATAGTTAAATTTAAGGGCATTTCCGTCTTTTCACTTTACAAGGACTATCAATGTAATTATAGAGCCTATTTGTGAAATTTATATATATAAGGGACTTCTTGTAATCTTGTATGTAATATATATATATATATAATATATATATATATATTATATATAACCTTAGGTTAGACACTATATTTTACTACCTCCACTGCCATCCCAACCGCCAGCCCCACCACTGACCACCAAACCAACTACTACTGACCACTAGGCATCACACTTCCATCGGTGCTTGGTTGGCAGGTGGATAAGTCGATTTCAGGAGGACCAATCAATTTTAGGAAGGACAACCACACTGCCTCATTTTCATCACCATCTCCATCATACATTGGCATCCATCCCACTGCACATCTCTGTTCCACCATCAGCCACTGTTGCTTATCCCCGCTGCTCCAAATAGAAGGTCCAAATGCTCCAAATGGAAGGTCCAAATGCTCCAAATCGAAGCTTCAATCGCACTTAGTTCACCGCCACCATCATTCACACATCAAAATTAGGTGGTGGTGGTGGTGGGCGATGGTGGTGGCAAAATGATGTTGGTTACCTTTTCGACAATATTAAGGTTTTCTATGGTAGTTTATTAGGACAATAAAGGGACAACGAATAGGGAATAGATGGTGGCGATGGTGGCTGAATGGTGGTGATGGTGGTTGAATGGTGGTGATGGAGGGCGACGAGGATAAATAGCGGTGATGGTGGCTGACGGAGTAGAGGTGGTTCTGGTGATATACGGGGAGGGGGTTGAGTTTTTTTAAAGTTACGTGTAGTTACACAAATGGTCCTCAATAAAAGAGACGTATAGAATTACAGAAATAGTCCATCAGAGGTATTTCATCATTTTTTTTAAAATTAAATAGAAAACTAACGTCTGTTAGTTTACTTTTAATACATTAACTTGTTGCAAGTTTAAAAACACAATACCCTAATCTTTACAAAAAATCCTTAGTACTTAAACCTGTTATTTTGAATAACCACATGATCATTTATAAATTAACTCTATTTTAATAACGAAATTAACATTTTTAAGTAAAAATGACACATTAAACTTTGGATAGTCATATGAAGAAAAAATAAATTTATAAATGAAAAGATGAAGGTAAATAAATCACTATCTAAATAAAAATAAATACTAATAGTTAAAATTATTTAAAAATTAGGGAAATTTTAGGCGCACCGCCTTTTCCTGGAGAAAACAGACCCAAGCGGTCACGGTTAGGTCTCCCCATGATCGTTGGTCAGGTGTGAGACCTAACTGTCACGGTTTGCCCTTACCGTGACAGTTATATCTGGGATCCGTAGTCAATGATTGGGTATGTAATTATGGGGAATTGATTGTGCGCAGGGGGGGCTATATGTCACGGTTTGGCCAAACCGTGACATATTGCTTTTATTTTTTTTTATTTTTTAAGCATTAAACATTGTTTTTTATTTAATTTTATCACTGTAGACTTGAGAATGAAAAGGCGGGAAACACCGTTCGATCGGAGTTTGATTTCGTGTATCTTCCGATTGATTTCAAGTTGGTATCTATCTGAATAATATTATTATTAATTTTTATGGTGTAAATACTACATGTCTATATATATATAGATATAAGCTAAGTTTTGACGTTGATATATACGTACAGGCATGGTTTGAATGCCGGATATACGTTTGTGAACTTTACAACATCTGAAGCAGCTTGGAAGTTTCATACGTCGGTTAAAGGAAAACATTGGGATTTGTTTCAAAGCAAAAAGATTGTGGATGTTAGTCGTGCTAGAATCCAGATACTTTATTACTTTTAGTTTTTATTAACGTACTCACCTTAGTCATTAGCTAGTAGAAGTAGTGTGAGAAGGATGGTTGGGGGGAGAGGTAGGGTTGTGGCACTAGGATCTTGCACCATGGTCCGGTGGTGTGGTCTACCTTTTTCTGACGTCATCATGTTTATTAGTCTGTACAAATGATTATTGATTATCGATTACTAGTTTCACCGTCACATCATTTCTATCTTTTCATTCCTTTTTTGTTTATTTAAATATTTTATTTAATCGTACATACGTGTTTGTGTTTTGTGTTTATTATTAATTTATCATATACAAGTAATTTTTGCGTTTAATTATTTTTTAAACAAGTTGGTTGTTATTTTATCACATGGTTAACCTAATCGTAAAAATCAGTTGTTATCAAACATATACAATTAACATTATCAACATTGCAAATATAAAACAAACAAACAAAGAAACACAACCAAACAAATACAATCAAATATACAAATCATCATAACTGAAACTGCACACACTATATATACAATGAGTTTTTACATACAAAAAGAAATAAAATACAAACAAATATCTATCTAATCCATCATCCCCGATCGCTGCCCTGACCAGACCCGCCCGCGCCAGATGGGCCAGCACCGTCATGGTCTAACCGCCTCGGTGGCTGTGACAACAACGGCGTACCCGCGGCGGCATAGTCCGCGACCATGTGCTGGATGACCCAGTCCATCATATCATGCAGCCTCGTGGTCGTATCCTCCAGCCCCGCGGTCCTATCCTCCAGCCTCGCGACCCTGTCTCGTGTGTCCTGAATCATATCAAGAACATGAGCAGGCAATCGCACGGCGTGGTACACGCGCTGAGGATGCTGGGGCGGGTCCTGGTCGTATGGCGGGGGAATGGGCTGATCCTCCCCGCCACCAAGGGCCTCGTGGGCGTCCTGAAGGTGGACCTCAGCCCCCACCAGCTCGGGTGGGTCCACCAACGGCTCGGGCACCCATGGCATGACCTCATGGTATCTAGTGAGCAGGTGGCCACGTGCCGTCGGGGAACCTCCGAACTATCCTCATCCCAGTGGCGGTGTCCGGCCGGCCACGCGCACAGGAGTCGGAGGTAGCGGGAGCTAGGACATGGCATGCGCGTAGCCCAGGCCCCGAGCGATCCGGGAAACGATGTTCCCGCCCACCACGCCCCTCGCGACTGCCTATGATAATAACTAGCAAAATAATCAGCAAGGGCGTGCGCGAGGTGGCAGTGTCGGTGTGTGAGTACACACCGAAGAAAAAAAGGTCGGCGGTGTTGACCCTGTCGGTCCCCGCCCCACGACCAGCGACGGATGTGGCGATGAGTCGGTGAATGTATCTATACAGAGGGTCTCGTATATGAGAGGACCTCGTATCACCGCCGTATGGTCCGTCGCCTATCGCAGGCCACCAGACCTGATCGGAGTCAGCGAACCGCCTAAGGCCGCTGACATGCGGTGGAGGACCCCGAACAACCGGAAAGCAACCTCCGCGGGCGTACGACCGTTCGTTATGTCGTCCTCATCCAGCTTCGCAAGTCCCTGCTCATGTGGACGGAACGTGAATGTGCAGTAGAACTCCACGGTGAGCTCTCGATGGGCATCGTCAGTCATCCGGAACAGCTGCTCCCACGGGCAATCCTCGCCGATGATCTCCAAAAACCGGCCGCGCTCTCCAACGAGCTGTAAGAAGTCATCTGACAGGACGGTCCCCGGTGCTGGCACACGTGCTCTCAGGGTCCTGAACCGCTCGTACGGTGTAGTCCCTGCTCGAACTGCAGTGTCGGGCAGTCATCAATGCCGGGGATAAAAGCATCGTCGGCATCTATATCTGCGAAAAAAAACGTATTTATCATTATTTACAATGTTTATAAAATTAATGATTGACGGTTATTATTATTATTATTATTATACTAATATTATTATTATTATTATTTATTATTATTATTGTTATTATTATTATTATACTAATATTATTATTATTATTATTATTATTATTATTATTATTATTATTATTATTATTATTATTATTATACTAATATTATTATACTAATATTATTATTATTATTAT
>CM044014.1:59676393-59813893 GCA_024085815.1 Flaveria linearis | reverse complement strand
CTTCTTACAAAATTCCTGTGTTCTACCTATTACAAGTACTGAAAAGGAAACTACTGAAAAGCTACAACGACTGAAGAACAAACTCTTCAGTCGTTTACAACTACTGAACTATAACAGCTGAAGAACAAAACTCTTCAGCTGTTGTACAAAACTACTGAAAGGAAAAATACAAAACTACTGAAAAGAAAAACCATCACAACAACTGAAGAAGACTTCTTCAGCTGTTGTGACAAACTCTGAAGCTTCAGCACTTTGGTCTTCAGACTTTGATCTTCAGATGATTCATCAGCTGATGACTTCAGTAGTTGTCATCAGCTGATGTCTTCAGTCGTTGTCTTCAGACTTTGTGCATCAGCAGTTGGTCTTCAGTTCTTCAGACTTTGATCTTCAGCACTTGTCTTCAGTACTTGAAGTCTTCAGTACTTGTGTTTATCAGTACTTTAGACTTCAGTACTTATCTTCAGTACTTTGGGATCTTCAGCTGTTGTACTTCAGATCTTTGAACTTCAGCTGTTGATTCTTCAGACTTTGTCAAAACAGCTGATGGGAGGTCTTCAGCAGTTGTTGTGATATCATGTGGGACTTAGAGGTTTTCCTGATCTTGGCTCATTGGTTCTTTTGGTCCAACAAACTCCCCCTGAACCAATACAGCCAAAACCTCTAATTATTTGTTGTCCCACTTATTGTTGGCATAAAGATTGGTCTATTTCCTTCTGGATCAGATCAGAAGTTGACCCTGATAAGCACTGGCCTGGGAGAAGGTTTCTGGTATTTGTTTGGCTAAGTATGGATGGGAGCTCTGTTTTGGGGAATTGGACACAGAGCTGTTGTCCCATCCATGAAACCTACCTCCCACGTACAAGCCTGTAGGATTCTCTGGTGTAGGCTCGGACAAAAATCATTTGTTCTTCTTTAGACAGGTCCTCAGCCCCACCATCAAATAATCCTTCACGGCCGTACAGCTCTGAGACAAACTTGACCTGTTTGCCATTCTTGAGCTCAACTGTTGTGATTCGCCTATATGCAAATTCATCTGGATGTCTGCCCTCTAGCAACAAGTTGAGCTCATCTTTGTGGAAGTTCTCAAGCCTCTTATAAACTAAGCCTTTCCTAACCACCCGATTCTCCAACATCATTTCAGGTGGTTGCTTAGACTTATAGGCCTTCTCGAACTCATCCACAATTTCCCAGGGTGTTAATACAAGAGCCACTGTAATCACTTCATCTACAATCCTCTTCATCTGGTTCTTGTACCTCACAGGAATGTCTTTCTTAGTAATCCTGTGAGCCACCCTAGGATCAGGCCAAGTCCTCACTCTCTCTTTGTTATATTGGAAGGTTTGTTTGAGAGTGAAGAGTCTCAGAGCTTCTTTCTTCATGTTCATGATAGAGGTAGAGGCAGCATATGCTTGGTCAATTGACTTAAGCATTTCAGCATCATGAAGCTGCTGCTGCTGCTCTTCCTCTATCTTTACCCTCACAGTATCCATCTGTGAGGTGGGAGTGATGGTTTGAGGTTTGGCTTTTGGTAGAGGGATGACTGCTGAAAGGGGCAGTCTATCCTCCTCATCCTCCTCTTCTTCTTCTTACAGCCTCTACACCCTTCTCTTCTTCTTCAAGGGTGGATCATTGGCTGCGGGTTTTGATGGTGAAGGGGTTGGTTTTGTGGGTTGTGTTTGGGTTGTTGGTGTGGGAATGTTGGCAGGCACTGCTAGTAACCTTGAAATAAGAGCAGGTTTGGTTTGTTTTACTAGCAGGGTCCTGTTCCCAGCACCGGCTTCTGAGAGGGCCTCAGCGACCAGTCCTTTAGTGAAATCACCAGCCGAACAGATCTTGGTAGTTATTGCCAAGAGTCTGTTCCTGGTCCATGCCTTGACATCAAGGACTGGCCTGCCCAGGTACTTCGAAGTGAACCTACTCATAGCCTCAAGTTTCTTTCTTTCCTCTTGGCTATAAGTAGTCCATCGGTACTCAATCTCTCTTCTCTCCATATTCCTGATCTCCTGATCTAGCAAGGCAGTGTCCTTGTCAAAGCCTTGCCTGAACAGCTGATCAATGACAGAGTCCATTGATCGGCTATGCTCAGCATCAGCCTCCTTGACAAGGGCTGCTAGATCAGAGTCAACACCTTTCCTCACATTCTCTTTCTTTTGATAAGTGACACTGAAATCCTTTTGGATTCTAGTCACTTCTTTTTCAGCTCTCTCCTCCTTCTCCCTCCCCTTCCCCTTAGTCTCCTCAACCTTCTCCCTCTCAATCACCTCCTTTCTTCCTACTTCTAACTCCTCCTCTCCCCTCTTCCTCTTAACTTGCACTGAGGTCTCCCACTTCTGGTGGTTGCCAATTCCTAGGCAATTGTTTAGTTTCTTGGCAGAGTAAGAAACAAACATCAATTGCTACATCCACTGCTGAAGCTGAGTACATTGCTGCTGCAAGTTGTACATCTCAGATACTCTGGCTTCAGAACCAACTCTTGGATTATCGCATTACAGAGACTAAGACTCCATTATTAATGGATAGTGCTTCAGCTCTTTGCATTGTCAAAAATCCAGTCCAGCACTCTAGGACCAAACATATAGAGATCAGACATCATTTTATTAGGGATTGCTATGAAAAAGGTCAGATTGATCCAAAGTTTGTGCCTAGTGCTGATGAGCTTGCAGACATATTCACTAAGCCTTTAGATAGTGCCACATTTCAAAACTTGGTACTAAGGCTTGGTATGCTGCAGCTAGAATAATTTGACCAATACTGATGCTCTCAGTTCACAAGTACTGATGAGCATTAGTATGCAAAGGTCAAATATAAGTACTGATGAGTAATTTCGTCTTCAGCATTTTCACAACTACTGAAGACTAAAATGCTTCAAAGTACTGATGTACATTATTTGTTGAAAACAACTGATGTAGTGAAGTGGATTACAACTACTGATGTATCATTTTCAAACAAATAAGTACTGAAGAACAAATTTTGTTCACAAGTACTGATGTGTAATCTTACACAAGTACTGAAGACAAAATTTGTTCACCAGCTCTGGAGTATTTCATCAGCACTCCACCCTGCCTGAGTGGAGTGTGCATTTCAATGAATCGAGGATACAAGATCCAATGGTTAGAAATGGGTTTTGTGGCCATATCCTTGAGTTCCAAAAATATAATATCAGTAAAATTTAGGGGTTGTTTATCAAGGATAGAATACAATACCTGTTGCCACCTTGTTAACATCTGGTCCCATGAAGAGGTTTTGGTTTAGTGGACTCAGGCAGGTTGTCACTAAACCTGAAGAGGTGAGTACTGACTACATCATCATCAGTACCACAAGGTGGAGAACTGTTGACAGGCTCAACATCTGGAGGTTGATAAGGAACATATTGCAGTATGTCCAGATCAAACAACTCCACAGGGTTTTGTGGAATCTTGTCCTTTGGAGATTCATTGAACTTAACATGCAGAGTTTCTTCAACCACTTTGGTCCTACAGTTGAAGACTCTGTATGCCTTTCAAGTTGATGAATAATCAACAAAATACCCTGCATCCACCTTACTAGCAAATTTCTGGAGTGGGTTGCTAGTGTTGAGAATAAAACATGGACACCCAAAGGCTCTAAAGAATGAAATCAGAGGAGCCAAATGATTAAGTACTTCATAAGGAGTCTTCATCAACCTCTTATTCACTAAAGCTCTATTTTGTACATAGCAAGCTGTATTGACAGCTTCAGCCCAAAAGGTTAGTGACAACCCTGAGTCAGCCAACATTGACCGTGCTGCTTCAATGAGAGTCCTGTTCTTTCTCTCCACCACTCCATTCTGCTCAGGAGTTCTAGGAATACTAAACTGCCTTTTAATTCCCTTGGACAGGTAGAAGTCATCAAGTGTGTGGTTTCTAAATTCTGTTCCATTGTCACTCCTCACACACTTGACCTGTAGGGAATACTGCTTTTCTACAAATAACACAAAGTTCATGATAGTCTTGGCTGCTTCATCCTTGGAGTGCAAGAAGAAAGTCCATACAAACCTGGAATAATCATCCACAATTACCAGGCAGTATTTCTTCTTTGCCATGCTCATCACTCTGACAGGACCAAAGAGATCCATGTGCAGGAGCTGCAAGCAGGCAGTGGACTTAGGTTCTTCTATTGAAGGGAATGAAACTTTGTGTTGTTTTCCTTTTAAGCAAGCAGTGAAGTTGTCTTCACACTTGAACTCCTTCAAAGGCAATCCTCTTACTAAACCATGGCTTATCAGCTGATTCATGTTCTTGAAATTAACATGACCCAGCCTTCTATGCCATAGTGTAGACTCTTGAGGAGAAGCCTTGGAGAATAGGCAAGGATGGCCTTTTAGATCTATCTTTTTGGAAAGATCTAAGGCATACACTCTTCCTGTCCTGTTGGCCTTCAGGAGAGTGTATTCATCCAACACCTTGTCAATCAAATTTAGAACTTTGGATGACAGAATCCGACAGTTCTGGCTTGTGAAAAGGGTAACATGGCCTTTATCACACATTTGACTGACACTCAAGAGGTTGTACTTGAGATTCTCCACATGGTTAACATCATCAAACCTTATTTCCCCATTGAAAACAAAGCCTTTTCCGATGATGTAACCCTTTGCATCATTGCCAAAGGAGACAAATCCCTTCTTTCCTTGAGACTAGTCATTAAGAAGGGAGCTGCTTCCTGTCATGTGCATGGATCCTCCACTGTCTACATACCAGATGCTTCTTTGGCATGTTGAAGAACCCTGCAATCATAACCACATGTTAGTTAGTTTTAGAGACCCAAACCTGTTTGGTTTTGGGTCTGTTCTCAACTATAGGTGCAGCACTAACAGTGTGTTATGTGTAACAGCCTGAGGTGAAGAAGATGGTGTAGAAGAGGAACCCTTTGGCTTGGATTTCCTTTTCTGTGGTTTCAACACAGGAGCATCTAAATGGTTGACTCTTCCCATTAGATGCTGAACCATCATCAACAGTTGTGTCTGACTTTGTGATAAAGCTTTCAGCTCTTCAGACACATTGGGACTTGCTGATGATGGAATCCTATGTTGCACCATCTTTTTCTGAGCAACCTCAGCTGTTGCCTGAGTAACCCCTACTTTCTTTTTAGATTTAGCTTTGGGCTTAGGGATTTCAGGCTTTGATGTTGCTAGTACAAACTTGGTTTCAAACTCATTTTTTATTTTATTTATTAGCTCTTTAACTTCCTCCTTTTGTTTGAGTTTGGAACCCCTTTTGTACCAGCAATCATCAGTAAGATGATTGAACAAGCCACATATTTCACATGGCTTCTTCTTCATCTTGTGTTGATCATCAACCAAAGAAGATGAAACTGCTGAAGACTTGTTCTTCAGCTGTTTGTTATCAGTACTAGCAGTTTTCTTCCCTTTAGTACCTGCTTTCCTGACCTCTTCTTTGGTTGTCTTCAAACCTTTTCTACTATCAGTTTTCTTCTCTTCAGTGCTGGCAGTAGTTGAGGTTTAAACTTCAGGTGTTATCACTTGCTCTCCAGTACTTTCAGTACTTCTAGAGACAACACCTGAGTTGATCAACCTTTTGATCATGTGACAGTCAGCATTTGAACCAACAGCTGTTGTCGCATCAGCTGATTGGTTTTGGTAGGACCTAATGCTGACTTTTATCTCTGATGATGCTGAATCAGAAGATAGTAAGTCACATGATGAGAAGGATTGGTTATTGCTCTCTCCATCAGATTCAACTTCTGCTCTTGAAGTAAAATCTGTAGGAGGAGCAGTGTGATTATAACTAATCCCAAACTTCACATTGGAAGCTGATTGCTTCTTAAGAAGCATTTCAAAACCCTTGCATGATTGCACCCATCGATCACACTCTACTTGGGTGTTTGCAAGAGTTTCCTTGAGGTCTCTGTACTTCTCTAGAAGTACATCTTCCCTAGCTTTACCATCTTTGATTTGGCATTTAAGCTTGTAAATCTCATCATTTTTCTCTTTTAGTACAACCTCAAAATCAGTTTTTCTTTTGGAAATAGTGTGCTCTAGCTCAAGATTTTTATCTATTAAAGCTACATTTGCTTCTCTAATAGAAGCAAATGCTGTTATGCATGATTCTGAACAAAGCTTGGCTTTGGCCTCAGATGATACCTGTGATGAGGCATTGGATGATGACCCCTCAGCAGACTCAAGGGCCATCAGAGCAAGATTTCCAAAAGGACTGTCACCACCATGTTGACCAGCACCTTGGAGTAGTTGTTCCTGACCAGATAGATCATCTGGTAGACTACTCCGGTCAACAACTCCTGGGGTGAAGAAGCTGTGTTGTTGAGGTTGTGTTTGATGATGAGATGGGGAAGATTGAGGCTCAGGAAGAGCCTGTGGTGGTTGAGCAGAAAGTGCTTGAGTTTGACTGGGCTGAGGTACGTAGTAGCAGGGGTATGAGTATGGCATATACCCCTGAGGCACAAAATAAGCAGGTGATGCCTGTGCTTGTGATGGATGACCAGAACTGGAGGAAGGTTGCCCTCTGTGCTGTGAGCTATTGCTGGGAAAAGTCACAAAGGGTGCAGAGGAGTTAGATCCAGATGATCTACACTCTCTAGCAAAGTGTCCAAGCCTTTGGCACTTGTGACACCTCAACTTGCTCTTGTCAAAACCAACTTTGGTTTTGCCAGAGGGACCAGAGAATTTCCTACCAGTTCTTTTGTAGAACTTTTGAGATCTGATATTGATCATTGCCATTTGGCTTAAAATATCCATCTCCTCCAGATCATCATCTGGAATGCCCTTCAAATCATCCATCAAAAAGCACCAGTTATCACTGCTGCCTCCTAAACCACTACTAACACCAACAAAAGCTTGTTCTAAATTGGTAGAGAAATCAATATGCTCATCATAAGAGCTCTCTGATGAGGCATATTCTGACTCCTGACTTATCAAGGCAGCATTTCCTTGAACAAAGTCATCAGCGAGCTTGCCAGAGGTGGACAACTTCCTCTTTTGCTCTATCTCTCTCTCAAAAGTGAGTAGTTTCCCATGAAGTTGGGTGAGAGATAGAGTTTCCAGATTTGCATTGGAGCGTAGGACAATGGTATAAGTGTCCCATCTCTCAGGCAGTGATCTGAGGAACTTGTTGTTCATCTGGCTGTTGGAGTACTCTTGTTTGACCATCTTCAGTTTAGAAATCAAACAAAAGAACCGCTCAAACTGCTGGGTCAGAGTCTCACCCTTCCTATATGAGAATGTCTCATATTGTTGGGCGAGGATTTCCCTATTGTTTGCTAAGACCGAATCAGTTCCTCCAAATTGTTCCTTTAGAGCAACCCATAGGTCATGAGCAGTCTCATGATGCAGAAGCCCTGAGTAAATCCCATTTGGAATAGCCATGGCTAGAATTCCATGGGCTCTAGCATCAATCTCGAACAGCTTTAGATCTTCGTCCGAATATTGTTCAGGTTTCTTTGGAACCTGTTCATTAGATTCAGGGACGCTCACCATAGGCTTGTATGGTCCATGAACCACTGACTTCCAACAACCAGCACTATTGACAGACAAGTGGTGAAGCATACGTCTTTGCCATATGTTGTACTCATTCCTCACAAGCATCGGAGGCTTGGTTGAGGAACCAGTATTATGAGGATCGTTTGTTGGTGTAGTCATCTCAGTTTTTAGTCAAACTCAAGTTTAAACAAAACAAATTTAGCTCAAAACCACCAGAGAACCTCAAGTTTACGGCTAGAAACAGCAGAATCTCTCTCTTCTACAGCTAATTCTTGCAAATTGCTAATTCGATCAAACGTAGAGATCAAAAGAGTAGTTTCAAATGATCAATAGTGAAATTGATCAATGATTAACCCGCTCTGATACCATTTGACAGGATCTCAGCCTCTAGTTTGATCAATTAGATTGTGTTCGTAGCGGATTTAGCATATTAATTAGCAATTAATGCAAGAACATAAGGAATATTGCATGTAAAGTAAATGTAGAGAGAGAACAATTCTGCATAAAAGGAATAATATTCTGTTTATTTCACATGTTTCGGCGTGGAATACAATCAGGTCACTGCCCTTTTATAGGCAAAAGACCCATACTGTTGTCAGATTCCACTGACATTAAACAGTTATTTAACTAACAACTGATAGAACACAACTACTGAAGATGTCACAACAGCTGACATCTTCTTACAAAATTCCTGTGTTCTACCTATTACAAGTACTGAAAAGGAAACTACTGAAAAGCTACAACGACTGAAGAACAAACTCTTCAGTCGTTTACAACTACTGAACTATAACAGCTGAAGAACAAAACTCTTCAGCTGTTGTACAAAACTACTGAAAGGAAAAATACAAAACTACTGAAAAGAAAAACCATCACAACAACTGAAGAAGACTTCTTCAGCTGTTGTGACAAACTCTGAAGCTTCAGCACTTTGGTCTTCAGACTTTGATCTTCAGATGATTCATCAGCTGATGACTTCAGTAGTTGTCATCAGCTGATGTCTTCAGTCGTTGTCTTCAGACTTTGTGCATCAGCAGTTGGTCTTCAGTTCTTTAGTTCTTCAGACTTTGATCTTCAGCACTTGTCTTCAGTACTTGAAGTCTTCAGTACTTGTGTTTATCAGTACTTTAGACTTCAGTACTTATCTTCAGTACTTTGGGATCTTCAGCTGTTGTACTTCAGATCTTTGAACTTCAGCTGTTGATTCTTCAGACTTTGTCAAAACCGCTGATGGGAGGTCTTCAGCAGTTGTTGTGATGTCATGTGGGACTTAGAGGTTTTCCTGATCTTGGCTCATTGGTTCTTTTGGTCCAACAGGAACCCCAAAAGGTCACGGTTAGACCAAACCGTGACCACTTATACAAACAAGGTGTGACGGTTAGGTCACCACGTGACACTTTGTGTCAACAAACTGTGACAGCTTCATTCCACAACGCCACATGTGAACAAAGGGGTCACGGTTTTCCCAAACCGTGACCTTTTGGTCTAATTTAGTTTAAAAGTAATTGTTTTCTAAACCTTTCAGCGAACCACTCCCGTCCCGACCGATTATGACGGTAGGGCAATAGGGGAGTGGTGTGGGCTCGAAACCCACTACCACCTGTTTAGTGATGTGCTTTTTATAAAAATTTTTATTTAGAAAATTTTAAAAAATTAGGCAAAAGGTCACGGTTTGCCCTAACCGTGACCTTTTGCCAGATTTTTTAAAATTTTTTCTGAGTATATATTTTTTATAAAAAATAGCGAACCATGCGCCCGAACAGTGGACATGCGCCCGGTAAGCGATCACAGTTAGCCCTAACCGTGACCGTTGAGAAACCCTAACTATCACGGTTTGGTCAAACCGTGATAGTTTATCTTCCTATTTGATTTATTATTTTTTTGTTATTACTATTATTATTAATATTATTATTATATTGTTATTATTATTATTATATTATTATTATTATTATTACTATTATTATTATTATTATTATTATTATTTATTATTACTATTATTATTATTATTATTACTATTATTATTATTATTATTATTATTATTATTATTATTATTATTATTATTATTATTATTATTATTATTATTATTATTATCATTATTACTAATATTATTAATATTACTATTATTATTATTATTATTATTATTACTACTACTAATATTATTAATATTACTATTATTATTATTATTACTATTATTATTATCATCATCATCATCATCATCAAATAAAGGGATCTTCATTAATATAATGAAGTATCGGATAATGATAACTTACAGGAGACATTGGTGCCTCTATGACGATCCATTATTCTAACGTAATTATTTAAACGACCTCATACATATTTTGCCATTTTAGTGCTTGTTGATATGCATATCTTGGCCAATGATAGCTCACACTGTGCATTGGGTAATCCCCTTCCAATTGTATGCAAATAAAGTGAGCTCCGTTAATATGAGCAAGTGCGACAACTGAATAGGTGAATAATGGCTCTGGGGCTGTTCTCAGCGGGAACCATGTCTGGCTGCCAAATGAAGAAATAAGATGCACAATACAGTTGAATGTTTCCGCAATTACGAGTCCATGGGCCGGAAAAGTTAGCCAATGGGTATCGGGTGCAGGTTTAGTCGTGCCAAACCAATTTAAGCTATTACGAACAGAATCATAATAGCCAGGCATCTCACGGTTCAAATTGCTCCGCCAATACCGCATGTTTCTGTCCATCTCCGACAATATTTGACGCCTAACCCATTCCCATTCATTTTTGCTTTCTCCCTAAAGCCACCACGATCGCCCGAAAACCACAGTTACCATCAGGCCGCACATCTTTTATAGTCGAAACGTACCGGTGAATCCATTGGGGCAGCTGATCCTTAAACTTCATAACTTTTATCACATCCATTGGTTTCAATATTAAAGGAAACCCTAGGGCAGCTCCCGTAATCGGTACATTTGAAGCAGCCTTTGCCTTATTAGAACGGTCATTGGGCATTTTAAACTGAGGGGTATATGAGCTATGCCTCGCCGGGTCAGGCATAGTTTGTTACGAGGAAGTATAGGAGCTGTGTCTAGCAGCCTCATACTGTGATGTATTGGAGTCCGCTCTTCTTTGTTGCTCCTTAATATTTGGACGACCACGTCGGTCAGGACGCACCTCAGGTTCTTTAAGTTTTGACTTACTCTTAAACAAAGAGTCAAATACTTTGTTAAACAATTTTTTCTTTACTTGAGGATTGGGAGACGACATAACCTTTTGTTTCAAGTCATCAAATTTCACATCGTAGTCGGGTTCAGGCGGCGCGACGTACGCTGGCTCGAAATCAAGCTTCCTCCAGTGTGGATCTACCGCATCGAGTGGAATACTTGTGACTGGATTTAAAGGTAAAATTATTAGTGAAAAATATGCAATCGTGTGACAACAGTAAAAAAATGTATTAAGAAAAATATAACCTTCTCGGACGTATATCTCCAAACGACAAGCACATGGCAAGCCCATGGACGTGAACAACTGGTGTCCACATGAACCCCCAGACTCCTGAATCATTTCCATTTTCGTCAACTCCGATTCAAGGTGGCTAAGGCAAAAAGTTGATACTTTATAACGTAATCTTGAAAACAATGACAGGCGATGGTCCTTTTAAATTTTCACACGGGACACCTCGAATGTTTTACAAATTTCAATCTTCTGACCGTGCACGAGGTCACAAACATATCCAACAAGTGTGTGCAACGTATTGTTAGTCCCTGTGAGGTAACTCTTGAAGTTGGCATGTTGGCCCTCAACCCGATTAGTTGTAAATTCACCAAAGTTAAGGCGGTCGTACATCCAACAAGTAACAATTTTCTCTTTGTACGACACCAACAAATTATTCCAAATATATTCCCATACCTCTGTAAGAAAATAACAAATTTTAGAAAATGAATAAGTAAATTGTTAGAGTAAAAATAAATATGAAATTCTTACCACTTTTACCATCTTCATTTAACTTTTCTTCCATCTTCCTGCAATTGTAATCGTACATTGCCTATGTGGGAGACGAACACAAGGTCTTCCACCAGTATGAAAAATCCTTCCACATGTCTGTTTTGAAAAGGATATTCCATCGTCTTTTGATATTCTCCCGAACGTGCCACCTGCATAGGTTTTTAGTAGCACTCGGGAACACTGTATCACACGCACTTATCAGGGACAGGTCCCTGTCTGTGACAATAACGCGGGGCTCCACACACCCATCAAGCATATCTCTGATCTGCTCCAGTACCCATGTGAAGTTGTCTTGCCGTTCCCTCGATATAAATGCATACGCGATACAAAACGACTTCGACGTCGACGTAATGCCAATAACCTGAACAAACGGAATGTTGTACATGTTGGTCTTGTACGTCGTGTCTATCAACATCACGTGCGGGAATGCGCGCCACATTTTATACGAAGTAGGATGACAAAAGAAAACATCTTTCACGGCCTTAGTAGTTGCATTCGATCGTGTTTCATACACGAACTCTTTAGATTGTAGCAGTTTTTCAAGTTCCTGCATTGGTGTGATGCCTTCTCTCCCCTCAGCCCTAAACTTTGACGTCAGATTGTATATGTCTCGAACAACACAGACGCTGTGGGGAAACTGCTCCCTTACGGCTGAATGGATATGTCGTGGCCGCACGTGCTGCCTGTGTAATTTCTCGACAAGATCAATTTCTTTCGCGGTCATCTTCCTAAGATGCGCGTGGCCCTCCTCGTACACAACAAGATCGTGGTTGTGCGTCTCGTTTCTCACCTCTAACATCCAACTGTCACTCTTTCCTACGTACTTCCCTACGAGTTTAAAGGGACATCCTTTCTTTATGCTCCCAGTACGTCTACTTGTGCCAGTGAATTTAGGTTCACCACTACGATTGCATATTAGTTCCACATCCTTTTTTCGTGACCGACCCACCACATTGACGCACCCATGCTCGCGTCCTCTCGTTTTAGCCCACTTCTCCAAGTCCTCACGAGAATCAAAATACTGAAAAAATGATAAAGCTAGACATAAAAAACAATATATAAAACAAATAAAAAAATAAAATAAACAAAAGAATAAAAACTCTTCGTACTTGATTGGTTTTATAAGAAACCATAGCATTTCTTATCCGATCCTCATCCCCATCATGCTCCGCGGTGTCCCCATGGTTTTCTTTGAGGTGAACCGAACCGTCACTCTCATCTGTGTCATTTCCATTAAAAGTATCCGACACATGTGTAATTTCTAGTTCTGACTGGTACGGGGGATGTCCGTAATCCAGCTCTGTTTGTGAGTGGTACATGTTCGGGGCATGCCCGTAAGAATTGCAAGGGGGATATTTGTACCCTTCACCGTAACCTGTCGGTCCAAATAAAGAGTTGTACGCCTCTTGAGCAAATGTGTTCGACGGGTTGGTTTTTTCCTCCCCCTACGGAGGGTGACTCCCGTATACGTAATATTCCTAAAAAAGATAATGGTTAGATATTTCAAATAATAAGTTATAATCAAACATATACTAGTTCAACCTGGTTCGAATCTTCGATATGTGGCACCTCATTCAAATCTGGAAGCTTCAGCTTTTGATAATGATCTCCCGAACCCGACATTGTTATTGAATTAACGCGTTTTTAGAATGACGAAGGCTGAAAAATCTCGAGTGTTGGATGAATGAAAGCTCAAAATCCAAGTTCGATTAAAAACTGAAAATCTGGATTTTGAAATTGCGAAACGGAAGTTTAGAAATGTATATGCCGATTGCTCTAAGTTGAAAGGTATTTAAGGTCAAATTCTGGTGCACAAACCGTCACGGTTTGGCCTCCACGTGACGGTTTGTGGCGCGAATCTTCGATATGTGGCACCTCATTCAAATCTGGAAGCTTCGGCTTTTGATAATGATCTCCCAAACCCGACATTGTTTTCGAATTAACGCGTTTTTGGAATGACGAAGGCTGAAAAATCTCGAGTGTTGGATGAATGAAAGCTCAAAATCCAAGGTCGATTAAAAACTGAAAATTTGGATTATGAAATTGCGAAACGGAAGTTTAGAAATGGATATGTCGATTGTTCTAAGTTGAAATGTATTTAAGGTCAAATTCTGGTGCACAAACCGTCACGGTTTGGCCTCCACGTGACGGTTTGTGGCGTGAATCCCGGCCTTTTGCCAAAATCACGTCTACGTCGTACCTTAAACTGAGACCTCGTACCCTAGAGGTCACGGTTAGGCCAAACCGTGACGGTTTGGTGACCGCTTTTCAACTTTAACAGCCCATTTTGTCGTTTTGTTGTCACGAGGTCACGGGGACTACCACCACAAACCGTGACAGCAAACCCATGCGGTCACGGTTAGATGTCAAAATGTGACCGCTAAACCTAACCGTGACCGTTTGAACCGGCCTACCAAAAAACCCATGCGGTGTCACCCAAAAATTAACACCAACAATTCATGTGACTTAAAAAATAAAAAAGACGGAGCCCTAATTTCTTCCACATCGCCGCTGAACCATCTTTCACAACCATCTTCCTTCATCCTCCGATTTTACTGATCTTGCAATTGGTGAGTTTTCATGCTTCTTCACCGAATATCATTCTTCTAGTGTTCATATTTCTTATGTTAAAAGTCTTCAATCAGGTTCAAATGGTCATCGAGATAGCAAAATATGTTTGTAGCATAAATTAAATTTTTTTTTATAAACTGTCACAAATCATGAGTTTGCTACTGAAGAAATTGTGCTACTGGATTAACCTTATATAATTTCAGTTATAAATTTGTGTTATTTTTGTGCAGTAGGTACGGATTTTTTATGTGTTTGTGGTTATATATATCAGTAGATAGAAGAGTTCTTCAGATATGATATGGGTATTAGTTTCTGATAGTGATTATACATCTGGTTGAACAGAGAATGATCTGATTCTGCCAAGTATTGCCAGTTTAGATAAATAGTGTTGCATTTGAGTTTATTATTGGAAACTTGAGATTTGTAGTTTTCAAACGTTATGGATTCTGATTTTAGCCGAGTCAAACCTAAATAGTTTAGGTTCCTCTTTTAATTATAGATTGTTTTGGGGAAATATATGTTTGCATGAAGGAAAGTTGGGCATTGTGGGAAACGATTCGACAACGAATGCATTATATAAATATTTTGTGTTAGAAGAAACATAAGCTGGTGATTAACCTTGGATTGTTGCACCCTGGTGTTCTCTTGTTCAATTCATTGAAATTTGAAGCCTCGAAGTAGCAGAGGATGTATATTCGCTTTAATTTTGTACCAGTTAGGTTCACCATGACCAAAGCTTTTATTGATTAGATTTTTTCTAGTAAAACTTTGTAGACGTCATTTCATTAGATTACATATTACATTGTGTTTTCTTACTGCAGCGTCATGAAATGTAATTTTCCCTTGAATATCATATTAGAAAAGAGGGTGTTATGTCATCAATTGGCCCAATGATTCTAATAAGTGCTGAATTTTTAAAGTCTCCCTTTTAACTTATATAAGTAGCAATCAAACTCTAATAGTGGAACATACGCAGTTGCACAACATTATTACAAGCAATTTTTTATATTTGCATTCAGTTGACTACTACAGGATTAAGATTGCAATCAATGACGTTAAGCCTGATGCAAAGAATGAATATATTATTGATTAAGCTTTGCTTATGTGATTTAAGGTGCTGAGAAGACATAAAGATGAGCGCTTTCAAAGCTTACAAAGCGTGTGTCCCGATAGCATGGAGTCCCAATCTATACATAACTCTGGTTAGGGGAATTCCAGGAACGAGGAGACTTCACAGGCGAACTTTAGAAGCATTGCGTTTAGGAAAGTGCAATCGGACTGTCATGAGATGGAACACTCCTACTGTTAGAGGAATGCTTCAACAGGTTCTCAGAATGTCATTCGTATTAGGTTTTTTTTGTTTTGGATATAGACATATAGTAGATTATGGTTAATCACTTTCACTTCTAATTTTTTACTTAGGTTAAAAGATTGGTTGTTATCGAGACTGAAGAAATGTTTAAGGCACGTAAAGAAAAGGAAGCAAAACACCGTGCTATACGTCCGCCTTTGGTTGTGAGCCATCTTCCTGCATCTGCAAGTGATTCGTCTCAACAGGCTGCCTAATATTCTATGTAAGGGATCATCCATTTCTATTGCAGTTGGTAATTATTTTAACATCTTTATATAACAACCCAGGAAATGTCTTTTTGTTTTTCCAAATGTACGTGAAAATGTTTATTTTTACAACATATTACATGCATTGATTTCTTTTCTCATTTAGTTGTATTGATGAAATATACATGTTGCAATAGTTTACTAAATATGATAATCTAGAATGTGAAGCATTCTGGCTAGTATTAATTACAAATCAACAATTACAAACTAAATGCACCATCTTTGAATTCTTACCATGCGTTTGTTGATGGAACAAGGTGTTGTATTACTTTAACAAACAAACATACCCAATGAAACTCACTCAACAAGTAGGGGACTAGGGTTTTGGGAGGGTGGGATGAGGATACTCTTTATCTCTATCGTCAAATGATGCATTACTCTGATTTTTACTAAAATGGGTTTGAAGTTTCACTTACTGTTAATACTATGTGAGTGCCATATGGGATGAAATTGTGCATAACTGAGTGTTTTAAAGCAAGTAGAAAATTTACATGACATAACTAGTTGGAGTTGATTGATTCAAATTTTCATTGTTCATTTTGTCACACAATCGACATTTACCTCTTTTTTTATTAATCAGTGTAGGGTTTCTTTTGGAAATCGAAGGTTTACTTGGAGCTGATGTGGCAACGGCAGTTCAGGTTCTTTTCAGAGTTCTGTTGTTGACATGGTTTGCAGCTCATCCAATTTAGTTGGGGTATGCATAAATCATAACATGGAGAAAAACGCCTTTGTTTTTTCTGTTGGGATTTGTAAACACAACTTAAAAACACATGAGCTAGTTTTTTTATTAATACCTTGCCTAATCTAAAGAAGGTTATCCCATTCCTAATTGTGGTCGCCAAGTTTTAACTTTTTGATTGTTTAAAACAATCGCTGTTGTGGGCCGATATAAGTGGTGCAATTGAGTGAATATAGACTCACTATATACATCACAACTACATGTGAAATCTTCTAGAGTTACAACATGTGGGGTAGTTGGGTTGATATTTGAATATTCAAGATTAGCACAAATTCATAGCCTCAAGTTAGAAATTTCATACATTAATTTCTAGATCGCAGCTTATTGATCTGTTTATAATATCTTTTCTTTTTGAACGGCTGTTTTTATATCTATACATCTAAAAAACTAATCCTTAAGAAACTTATGAACCACAGAATCTTTTAAAATAGAAGGCGGGATCACCGATGATGCAGTTTCTTTCTTTTTTTTTTTTTTGGAAAAATAATATTCTGAAAGACCTTAAAGTACTTTCATATGTGCATGTTGAAGTTGAGCAAGTCCATCTATGCACAGAAGGTTCTTCTCTCTCATAAATAGTTCAAACAAAAATATAAGTAGTCAAGTACATATAAACCTAACAAAACATTCAAAAATAACATCAAATATTTTACAGATACAAACAACTCAAAACGTAACATCAAATATCTAACACCAAAATATAAAATTCACCCTGATAATTAAATTCACTAAGCTTCTTCCTTCCCATCAATGGCTGCCTTCTTAACCTCAATATCATCAACCATTTCAATATTCAACATTTTCAAGTTTTCAATATCTTCATTTTCACCATTACCACCTCCATTATAATTCTGCACTTTATATTGATGTCTAGATGCCAAATACAGAAAAGCCAAAAAATTTATAACTCCCAGAATCGCAAGCAGCCAATAGAAATTCTCAAGCTTACCCTTATTTAAATTATTTCTTAACCAACTTCCGTCTGTTGTCATGTCAGTCAACGAAACTAAAGCACTACTCATAAAGTAACCCATAGCTAAACTACTTAAAAATAGGCCTGTACTCATCGACTTCATCCTTTCGGGTGCTTCTCTAATAAAAAATTCAAGTTGGCCCACGTACGCAAAAGCTTCACCTGCACCCACCAAGAAAAACTGTGGGACTAACCAAAAAGCCGAAATTTCTTTCATTTCATTTCGGTGCATTTCTCGCCTTTTTTTCTCAACAATAGCCGAAGCAATCATTCCTATAACGGATAGAACAAGCCCAATTCCAATTCTTTGTAAACTTCTGAGCCCTTTTGGATCCTTGGTTATCTTTCGGGCTAAACGAACAATGACCCGTTCGTTAAGAGATGTAAATAGGAGAATTGATATAAACAGGAAAACCGAAAACGAGCCTGCGGGTATGCTAAAGCCTGCAACTTTCCGTTTCATGAGTGTAGCTTGCTCAATAGTGAATGTGTTCATTTGAGAGTAGACTGTCCAGAAGAGTATACATGTAGACCATATTGGGATTAGATTTATGACCATCTTGACTTCTTCAACTTCCGTTACAGTTGAAACTATCCATGGGTTATTTCGGTTTTCATCTGAATTTTCATAATCATATAGTATAGCTGCTTTATCAAGAGGCCTGTTTCACCAATCGTGTAGAAGAAAACGTTTTACTTACATAAGTTAGATTATTGTTATTATTATTATTATTATTATTATTATTATTATCATAATTTGGCTTCGAGATAATGATGAACACATTAGTTATTAACAAAATCCTATAAAGAAAAGACGTGTTTGTGGCCCGACCCAACCCGTTACATAATACGAACTCCTGAAGCACCCTATCTTTAAATTTTATGTCTGATTAAATGTGATCTCTCTTATATAGAACTTTGCGTGCGTGTGTGTGAACACTTATTAGGAAAAGAGTTTCAACATACCTGAATTTACTTGTGTGTGGAACTTTTGAGTTGCTATACTCATTCAAAAAGCTAGGGTTTGCAGGGTATGTGTGATTCCTGTTCCTTGCAGCCAAAAGCACCACTCTCCATAGAACCGTTAACGGGCTCCCTTGTGGTTTCTTAAACCGATACATAGTGGTCCCGCAAATCAACACAATGACTGCAATTATCATAGTCCCAGCTGATATCCCATACCCCCATCCTCTACCCACATTGTCTTGTACATAAACTAAAGCGGTCACTGCAAAAAGAGACCCGAGGCTAATACAAAAATAAAACCGATTGAAAAAGTAGACCATTGCCTTTTCCTCCTTAGGGTTAGAAATGTCGAATTGGTCTGACCCGAAACCTGAAACGTTTGACTTTATACCCCCACCACCTAATGCTATGGTGTAAAGTGCCACATAAAGCATTGCGAGTTGACTTCCGCTAGCTTCTATGCATTGCTGTTTTCTCGGGCTGTCACATTGTGGCGGTTTCATGCTTGGGATTGTTGTTGCTAGTGTCAATAGCGTAACACCCTGTTACGTAATTAAAAACTTAGGGTTACTTCAAGTTTTATTATGTCTTTTAGTGTTAATTGCATAGTTTTATCATTGATGCGGTTATATAACGTTTTACGTATCGTAGTTAAAACAATCTGTAAAAGTATCTATCTGATACTTACCACTGCACATATAGATCCAAAGATAGCAATGGTTAGGTAACGACCAAGTTTAGCATCTGCCAAGAATCCTCCAAACAAAGCTAAAATGTTGAGAGCTCCCATGAAATTTGTCACCGTGTTTGCAGATTCTGATGATGAAAGGTGCAAGTCTCCGACCAAATATGTCACTAGATTCATCGATATCCCCATCACACATATCCTTTCTGATAGTTCGGTTCCTACAAAATAACATACATTAGTATGAGCTTTTATACAGAATGAACAAACATTTATAGCTACCTAAGATGAGCCCGGCTGCAAGCCAGCCTCCTGTTTTCGAGTTGTCAACAGGAAATCCCCTGAAATCAACTGCATCATCATTGTCGGTTTTTGAAATAGCTAAAACCTGTTTAGAAAAAGTCTAGAATCAGAACATGTATGATTGTGTAATATGAAGATGATTGTATACAAAAGCTTGATAAGTTGAAGTACCATTTCGGTGTGTGCACACGCTTGCGTTTCTGTGTGTGTTGATAGAGGAAAGATTTTTTTATATATGCTAAACAGATCCTTTTGGAATCAATCTTTTAAAGAGTCTTGAAATATGTCTGTTTCGTGTTCATTTCTCTTGGGTATTTATGGTACGAAGCTAGTTCTATTAACACCCGTTTTAACGGTTTGCTGACATGGATATTAATATATCATCTGAAGAAAAATATGATTTTTCTTTTAAGTTCGTTAAGTGATTGGATTAGGATTGATTGATGTTGTCTTATCTGTACTTGCAACTTATGATAATAAAGTTAATGAAAGCTGTACATTGTTGGACCCTGGTACATTCCAATTTCGGATCCAATCTCTAGGTTATCTGGTTACGTGTTACCTTACGTCTCGAGTGTGACAAAATAACGGTCAGTATTTAATTGATGTTAACCAAGGCTTTGTTTGATACTTATGTCTCCTTGTATATCACCATCCTTGGTTATATTCTTTGAGTTGTATACATCAAATAAACTATTGAATATGTGTTTTTGGAGTCGTAAACCGAAACCAATTATGTGATTCTTTCTTCATACAAATATTTCTCTCTACTATGGGTAGGTAAGGATCCGTAAAAATGTGATAAAATGATTTTCTTTTAATTTATTTGCTTCAATTATCTTATCGGTGACAGTTATGGGTCAAGCTATAAGAAAACAACGATGATTATGCAGGTTGCTGTATATATAATTTTAAACCAAAAGATTAATTATTTAATTGAGCTTTGGGCCTCTTAAGTTATTCCCTTGGGGAGTAGTGAACACTAAGAGATGCACACGTGGCTTCATACCGAGTTATTGGTATAGATACATGTTTTAGTTTCTAGTTGTTTTTATATTTGATTGATTAAACCAAAGAAAGTTAGTTGTCGATGGTGATAGAAAAGATTATAGATGGGAAGATTATATCTAGTTGTGACATGTGGTTGAGTTTTGAGTTTAAATTAACGTATACATATCACAATTATGATACACTCAACTGATTTGAGTGATTGTTTGTTGAAGGAGTTTATTTGATCTATTCGACTTATAAAATTCTATCAAAATTGTCTTATTCTTATAAAACTTGTAAACTTGAAAGGGTCTCAATAGTCAATAGACTGGCACTGCCTATCGTCACTATGTACAGCCACCATGCCTATGGGCTATCGTCATCACAGTTGGGTTTATCAATGCTTTTAGCTTCGACCCATGTTTTGTTTGTGTGTTCACTAAGTTGTAAACCCTAATTAATCTTTATATATAACTCGTGTCATGATGTGTTGTAATCTTAGCATTAAGTGTAATAAAAAAATCTTAGTTACAGCCCGTGAACGTAGGTTATACTGATGAAACCAAATAAAATTCTTTTGTCTTTATTATTCTTTTGTCTTGGTTCCGCTTGCGTCACTTTATACCTAACAAATGATGTCACTTTATACCTAACAAATGATATTGAAGCTTAGGCTCATCTATTTTATTCTTTTGAACGGCGTGAATTATTTTATTGATGATAAAAGTAAGCTTCTGTATAACGCATCCTTAACATTTGTATATTTTAACTACTTGAGTCACTGTTATTTCAAACCCTCTCTTTACCCCCTGACTTTTCATTTATATAACTATTTTGGGTCCTGATAATTAACAGAAGTTAATTTTTCTGTTAACTTTCATTAAAATGATTAAGGTATCATTAGGACTCAAATGGACGCAATACCCTTATTTTTACTTTTACTATTGGTGTGTTTGTGTGTGTATATATGTATATTAAATTTAGATTAAATTACCATTTGCATCCTTGAGGTTTGGTGATTTTGACCATTTGCATCCCTACAGTTTAAAAATCCTCATATACACCCTAACGTTTCATTTTTGTTCCCATTTGAATCCAAAACACTAACACCGTTAAATTATTCTGTTAAGTTTTTATAAAATGACAAAAATGCCCTTAAAACCCCTAACCCACTACCCCTTTTTTCTCTCTCGCTGGAGTCAACACCTCCATCACCCAATCTCGCACCAATCTACTCGCCAATCTCGACGGCGACCCCACAACTCCGGTGACGGAACCTCGCCGGAATTCGAGGTTAAACCCTGAAACCACCGAGCTCCGGGCACGATTTATTCCACGGGAAGAAACAGATAATATGTTCAGATCAACAATCCCCATTACTCCAAAGAGCGAAATCACGCATCAATTTCAAAGTTTCTAAATCTCCGGTGAAATTAGACATCGAGAAAGATAGTTGCAGGTTTCCGGCAAACAGGGTGTCACCAAAGCATCGACCTTGGGCTCGAAAAAAGATGATTTTCCCCAAACCATTGTTCCACACATCATCTTCTTCACAGACCCAAAAATTTTGCAGAACAAACTCGCCAGTGATTCCAAAACACCGGCCGACCACACCCCATAAGTTCATGATCAAGACGCCGCCTGCGGCTGCCGGAAAAACCGCATCAACCTCCTCCTCGGTGGTTAAGTTTCAGGTGAAGATTAGGAGTCCAACGATTTCTGTATCTTCGACAAAGAAGGCAGTGTCACCACCTAAGAAAGTATCTCCTCCGGCGAAATTTAGGGTCAGAAGTCCGACGATTTCTGTATCTCCGACGAGACCCGGTTATCTCAACTCGACGAAAACAAATCGGTAATCCCCTTGTCTCGCTCCAATTCCATCGAATCCATCTTGGCCCCAACACCATCTTTCCCTCTAACCTCATTGTAACATCTCGTATTTTACGTTAAATAAAAAAAAAAAAAAAAAATTTAAGGCGTTTAAACTTAAGAACCATTGTGGTCATATACGAAACTTATAGGTTGCTTATACATATTACGTTAATTTGTCATTTAATCCTTTAAAAGATTATAGTGAGTATTATTATATAATAATAATAATAATAATAATAATGGTAATAATCATAATAATAATAATAACAATAACAATAATAATAATAATAATAATATATAATAATAATAATAATAATAATAATAATAATAATAATAATGATGATAATAATAATAACAATAATAATGATAATAATAATAGCAATAATAATGATAATAATAAAAACATCCAGGGGCTGTTTTGTAATTGTTGAAACCTGAAAACTAAGTTATGACATGAAATAATAACATTACAAAACCCCAGGGACCATTCTGTAATTATTTCAAAATACCCAACCGGCCCCCCCTTTTTTTTCCCGTCGGACTCTCGTCGCCGGCGAACGGCTCCGGCGAGCCCACAACGACCAATCTACTCAATTTTAAATCAAAACAAACACCCTGACAACTTCATGTACAAGATTCGAACACGTGCTCAAGATTAATTTGAAAATCTCAGTGCGATTCGATCTCTGTTCTTCCTCGCGTGGTCGACAGCTTTAGCAGTCCATCGATCGCACTACACATTATATTAATCCAATTAAACACGCGCAAACAATCGTATATCTAATCTCAATCAGTTGTTAAACTCAATTCCATCCGAAACACAATCAAACACTCATACTCGATCCATCTTCCTTTCGGACCTGCAACTCAATCAACAACTATATTCCGAGAAATTTCAGCTTCAATTAATAACGGGCCTTCCATCTTTGAGACCATTCGGAGCTACCTATGCAACGAATTTGATTGTCATCCTCATTTGCATCTCGAATCACACACCCCCTGTCGCGGCCTGTTCTCGAGGTTCCTCTCCTCAAATTGAACTCAATTCAGGTAAGTAAACGTATCATTATGATCGTTAGACCATGGGGAATAAAAGCCCGATGATCTTCGGTGTCAACAACAACGAATTGGACCTCAATTGGGTGAGGATCGAACTGGGGATTCATCTGGATTCGGGGATCTTTGGTAATACTGCATTTAAGAATTAAAAACCGAGACCTAATGCGGCCTTGTGCCTTTGGTTCACTGGTAGTTGGGTGTGTGTATGTGTTGGAGGTCCCGGGTTCGAACCCGGCTACCTCCAACTATTTTTTTATGCCTTTTTAAACCTCTTAAAATTTCAGAAAAATACTTAAAAATTATAAAAATAAATTTTATAAATTTTAAATATTTTTCTTTACATCAAACCGATTTCTGCAAATTTACTTCTTAAAATATATTAATATTTGATTTTATTTTATTAAAACAAATAATAAAACTAGTTAAATAACTTATAAAATAGACTTTAAAATTTGTTTATCTTAACAAAACAATATAATTGGAGTATTTTCATGTTTTAGTTATTAATTATTATTGTTTCAAATAATAAATAATTATTTGTCTTAAATAATAAATAATATAAGTTATAGAAATTATATATTTTATAATTTCATAAATCATTCTAAAATATTATTCTCTCATAAAATATACTAACTAAAGGTTAGATTAATAATTCGTTATTAATCAAAACGTTATTCTAATTAATCTTAAATAATTATAAAGTTTTATATATATTAAACCTTATCAATCTTTATACTCAAAATTCATTCTTAAAATACTAAAACACATATATGAAATTCTTCTAATGGATCGAAACGCGAATAATTACTTTATAAATTTAATTACTCGACAAACCTCACAATTCCAATTGAAACCCTAGTTCACGTTAAAACATTAAAGCTTATTATTAAGACTTTAACCTTGTGAATATATATTTACATATTTAGGTGCCTTGTAACGATTCACGTTGGAACGACGCCTACTATTATTCTTATTAGTCGTCATTATATACTTATTTGACAAGTGAGTTTTCCTTGCCCCTTTTTACTTTATTTCACACCATTTTGGGGTGAAACATGATACTTATACATTACACACTTATAAACGTTTGAGACTTGTAAAGCACTTGCAATTCATCTTTATATCTTGTCATGGTTATTTGTATGTTGTAAGTGATTATATGAGATACATAGTTTGTTACAATCATTAACTATTGCTAGCCTGGCGACGTCTTAGATCTTTGGGCCTGACAAGCCTATTTGGTGCTAAAGTCGATGTATTGCCGACTCCTAGGAGCCGTATGCTTGTGCACTAGGGAACCAAATACACTTAGCCAATCTTATATACTTGTAATCAAGTCGAGGTTTGATTGTGAAGATATGTGTTCTATAACCTTACTAGCTTATAACCTATGACATGAATTGCTACTCATAATCTTTTCATATTATGTATGAAACCTTGGGAAACTCACCAACTATTTTTAGTTGACCTTTTATTTTTATCATGTTTCAGGTAACCCCCGAGTTTAGAGTGATCTTTTAAAGCTTGCAATAAAACTAGGATGTGGACCTAGTTAAATAAATGAAATGTTATGTTATGTTTGATATTTGTTTGAATGTATTTCATGATTGAGACATATGTTGTAATTCCTATTGAAACTATTAATCTGATTATTTATATTTAAACATAGCGTTATGTGGCTGTGAACAATCGTATTCCTCACGCCTCGACGTTTCCGCCGTCTAGGTTGGGGTGTGACAGATTGGTATCAGAGCCCATAACTATAGGGATTTAGGTTATTAGAAATGGTGACCTAGACTATAGTTGCATGAACCTCATAGAAAGATCCTTATATTTTTATGCTTACATATTGTTTAAATGCTACATAATGCTATGCCTTTTGTGCAATTTGATGCCTTAGCATAGGATTACCTTATGTATGCTTAAAAACTTAGGCTCCTTAAACTTAACTTTGACTTTTGACTCTCCCCGACAAATGAACTTCCTAAACCTATTCTCAACGACATGTGGAATCTACACTTATCATCGTGGATTTAATTCCTTAGACTCTATATCTAATCTGTGAAAATCTCATCAAGGTTTTGATTTCATAAACCTAAGAAATATTGTGTGACACATAGACACCTGTATTCTGGATTTCCTGGCAAAAAAAGCCCTCGGGCTAAGGCAAGCGTATCGTATAAATCTCATTGAGGGAACCGTTACGCTTACCTGGGGATTTCTGGGATGAGTGATAAACTATGGTCAAAATACACAAATCTCTAAGGCAAATGAGTCAATTTACCTTGACGTGTCAATGATTCCAAATGGTAATGCGTTACCAAATGGAACCATCCTTTTGTGTCTTAAAAATCCTTGAATCCTTGAACTAGTTTATCATTAAAGTTTAAATACTTTCTCATTCTTAGCCTAAATAATATTCCTGTTAATATTAAACCCATCCTACATTTCAACTCTTACGTTTAAACGCTCAACGTGTAACATGTAACGTTATTGAACACAACGTTTCATGTAACTATTTCTATACCTTGACCAACGTGAACATGGATTTTAACATACCCAAAGATATTGGGAATCTAAACCGTATGTCTTTAAAACTTTAAACCGTTACCTATGGTTCTCAAGTCTTCTTAAGGATGTGTCCCATAACTAAGAACATGCAATGCTGTAAGTGGAATTTCTACATCTCGGGATACTTTGTCTAAACAAAGTGTAAATGGTGATTTGACTCAATCATTGAATCCATTTACTTGACTCGAAACCTTTGTGATGATTGATCACTTATAAGTACGCGTGTCTTCAATAAGGTTATGGTTGACCTCATATTTTGAGAAGTCCATATGTTCCTTTCGATTGTGAATCGAATGTTCACATCTCATTGTGATGTCGAATCATTTTGTCCTTGATTTTGTCTTCCCGACTTAAACCATCCAAGATTTGAACACCATCATAACAAATCCTGTTACCTCGAACTTAGACCTTAAATTTTATAAGCATGATTTTCCTTTTGGTTTCATTGATGTAACTTGAAATTTCCTGAATTTCTAATTAATATTATCTTCCTTTCATCGTTAAGTCAAACTTCGTACCGCTTGCACCGTGGGAAATGCGAAGGTTTGTAAGTCAATTCATGACTAAGAACGCTCGTATCTCCTAAAAATTCTACTCATCAAAATAGGGGTGATTCCCTTACTTTGATGAATCTCTATTCGTTTCGATAAATGGTTTCCAATTGTGTGTTTAATGAAATTTCATCCTCTGGATCAGGGTGATTACCTTATCTTGAGGATTGACTCCAAGTATTCTCTTTGGAATGGCTTTCCACAAATGACATGACCTCACCAAAATAGGATTGAAACCCATACTTTGGTGACAAATGTTAATCTTTGATTGTTTCCTTGTTATTATGAAGCTCAATCATCAAGATAGGCGTGAATTCCATACCTTGATGATAATTTCATTTTTATGGATTGTATTCTCTCAAATGAAACGATCTCATCAAAGTAGGAGTGAATTCTGGATTTTGATGAAGAAGTTCATCCTGTTATATTTTGCTTTTGTAAAACTTCATCGTTAAGATAGGAGTGATTTCCCTTACCTTAATGGTGAGTTACCTCGTCTGATTTCTATAGATCCTTAACAATGAGTTGGGATCGAACTTTTTGATTGGTAAGTTAATGGTCATATCTTGGGAATACATCATCAAGCTAGGAGTGAAAACCACACCTTGATGACTAACCTCATTTATTGATCTTCAATTTACCATAGTTATAATCAAGTGACGAGAAGCATGTAGTAACTTGACGGGTGAAACAATGATAGTGTGTTGACCTATTAAGCCAAAGCATGATCTCTGAACTTGAAAGGAGACCCGATTGTTTTAAGATGATTTTGATTCCAAGCTTGAAGCATGTAAATTCTTAAATTGATTTCTTTCCCTTACCTTCATGTTTTGACTCGGTCTAGCTACATCGAACCATTTATTCCTTACTTATCAACTTTCATTTTGAGTTATCATTAAAACCTGATTGCGTAATGATAGCTTCTTAAACAACCTTCCTGCCAAATAAAGACATTACTAATTTGTGTTCATGGCTTGATGAACCGCGTGTGCAAGCCCTACTTGGAAAGCTACTGGTGTTTGCCTTTATCCGCAATATCCCGAATTATTTAAATTTTAATCCAATCGTGAATGCTATCTTCGTTGATCAATGCAATTTCTATTATTGTGTCATTTCTTGGACCATCTTTGAACTCCTTATAACAACCTCTAGTAAATCTTCTGAATGTTTTACCCTCAAAACCACACTTATTCTGAAAACCTATTATAATGATTTTCTTCATACCAAAGCTAATCTTTAATCTTAACAAACACGATACTTGTATCAACGTTACACTAATAACACTTTGAACCCTTATTGACATGAGTAAACAAGAATCGATCACCTAGAAACTCGTTAAAGTTACTTGTTTGAGGAGCTCTTATGAATTCCATCCAAAAACATCCGAACTTATTTTCTCATGTTCATTAAGCCGAGTCCCGTATCGATCTTATGTATGGCGTTTCACACATGACAAATTTTTTTAACTGTATTGAACCGTTTGGAATACCAACGTTTATCAGTTAAAAATTTTAAAGGAATGACTTGCACACTTTGTCAAGGAACATATAAGATTTTGAACGGTGAAACTTAACAAACTTAAGAATCATAGTCAAACTTATTAAATTTAAACATTCCCAAGAGTGCACTCGTGGACACGAAAAGACATTTAAGTCTCCTCATAACCTTAAAATTTATTTCTCATGATTAAATTTCGGGACGAAATTTCTTAAAGTAGGGGAGACTGTAACATCTCGTATTTTACGTTAAATAAAAAAAAAAAAAAAATTTAAGGCGTTTAAACTTAAGAACTATTGTGGTCATATACGAAACTTATAGGTTGCTTATACATATTACGTTAATTTGTCATTTAATCCTTTAAAAGATTATAGTGAGTATTATTATATAATAAATAATAATAATAATAATAATGGTAATAATCATAATAATAATAATAACAATAACAATAATAATAATAATAATAATAATAATAATAATAATAATAATAATAATAATAATAATAATAATAATGATGATAATAATAATAACAATAATAATGATAATAATAATAGCAATAATAATGATAATAATAAAAACATCCAGGGGCTGTTTTGTAATTGTTGAAACCTGAAAACTAAGTTATGACATGAAATAATAACATTACAAAACCCCAGGGACCATTCTGTAATTATTTCAAAATACCCAACCGGCCCCCCCTTTTTTTTCCCGTCGGACTCTCGTCGCCGGCGAACGGCTCCGGCGAGCCCACAACGACCAATCTACTCAATTTTAAATCAAAACAAACACCCTGACAACTTCATGTGCAAGATTCGAACACGTGCTCAAGATTAATTTGAAAATCTCAGTGCGATTCGATCTCTGTTCTTCCTCGCGTGGTCGACAGCTTTAGCAGTCCATCGATCGCACTACACATTATATTAATCCAATTAAACACGCGCAAACAATCGTATATCTAATCTCAATCAGTTGTTAAACTCAATTCCATCCGAAACACAATCAAACACTCATACTCGATCCATCTTCCTTTCGGACCTGCAACTCAATCAACAACTATATTCCGAGAAATTTCAGCTTCAATTAATAACGGGCCTTCCATCTTTGAGACCATTCGGAGCTACCTATGCAACGAATTTGATTGTCATCCTCATTTGCATCTCGAATCACACACCCCCTGTCGCGGCCTGTTCTCGAGGTTCCTCTCCTCAAATTGAACTCAATTCAGGTAAGTAAACGTATCATTATGATCGTTAGACCATGGGGAATAAAAGCCCGATGATCTTCGGTGTCAACAACAACGAATTGGACCTCAATTGGGTGAGGATCGAACTGGGGATTCATCTGGATTCGGGGATCTTTGGTAATACTGCATTTAAGAATTAAAAACCGAGACCTAATGCGGCCTTGTGCCTTTGGTTCACTGGTAGTTGGGTGTGTGTATGTGTTGGAGGTCCCGGGTTCGAACCCGGCTACCTCCAACTATTTTTTTTATGCCTTTTTAAACCTCTTAAAATTTCAGAAAAATACTTAAAAATTATAAAAATAAATTTTATAAATTTTAAATATTTTTCTTTACATCAAACCGATTTCTGCAAATTTACTTCTTAAAATATATTAATATTTGATTTTATTTTATTAAAACAAATAATAAAACTAGTTAAATAACTTATAAAATAGACTTTAAAATTTGTTTATCTTAACAAAACAATATAATTGGAGTATTTTCATGTTTTAGTTATTAATTATTATTGTTTCAAATAATAAATAATTATTTGTCTTAAATAATAAATAATATAAGTTATAGAAATTATATATTTTATAATTTCATAAATCATTCTAAAATATTATTCTCTCATAAAATATACTAACTAAAGGTTAGATTAATAATTCGTTATTAATCAAAACGTTATTCTAATTAATCTTAAATAATTATAAAGTTTTATATATATTAAACCTTATCAATCTTTATACTCAAAATTCATTCTTAAAATACTAAAACACATATATGAAATTCTTCTAATGGATCGAAACGCGAATAATTACTTTATAAATTTAATTACTCGACAAACCTCACAATTCCAATTGAAACCCTAGTTCACGTTAAAACATTAAAGCTTATTATTAAGACTTTAACCTTGTGAATATATATTTACATATTTAGGTGCCTTGTAACGATTCACGTTGGAACGACGCCTACTATTATTCTTATTAGTCGTCATTATATACTTATTTGACAAGTGAGTTTTCCTTGCCCCTTTTTACTTTATTTCACACCATTTTGGGGTGAAACATGATACTTATACATTACACACTTATAAACGTTTGAGACTTGTAAAGCACTTGCAATTCATCTTTATATCTTGTCATGGTTATTTGTATGTTGTAAGTGATTATATGAGATACATAGTTTGTTACAATCATTAACTATTGCTAGCCTGGCGACGTCTTAGATCTTTGGGCCTGACAAGCCTATTTGGTGCTAAAGTCGATGTATTGCCGACTCCTAGGAGCCGTATGCTTGTGCACTAGGGAACCAAATACACTTAGCCAATCTTATATACTTGTAATCAAGTCGAGGTTTGATTGTGAAGATATGTGTTCTATAACCTTACTAGCTTATAACCTATGACATGAATTGCTACTCATAATCTTTTCATATTATGTATGAAACCTTGGGAAACTCACCAACTATTTTTAGTTGACCTTTTATTTTTATCATGTTTCAGGTAACCCCCGAGTTTAGAGTGATCTTTTGAAGCTTGCAATAAAACTAGGATGTGGACCTAGTTAAATAAATGAAATGTTATGTTATGTTTGATATTTGTTTGAATGTATTTCATGATTGAGACATATGTTGTAATTCCTATTGAAACTATTAATCTGATTATTTATATTTAAACATAGCGTTATGTGGCTGTGAACAATCGTATTCCTCACGCCTCGACGTTTCCGCCGTCTAGGTTGGGGTGTGACACTCATGAATCTCATGAATCCTTCTGGTGTAAAACAAAACCCTCTCCGTAAGCGTCGTCTTCCCCGAATCGATATGAGCCGATATCCCAATGTTTCTCACCCTTTCCATCGACTCCTTCCACCAAGGCTCCTTATCTTCCTTCGCTCTCAGAGATGGTGCGGCGGAGTAGTGACGGTGGAGGTGGAGAAGGGCGGTGATCAGTGAAGGTGGCGTCGGTGATCTTGATGATGGATAGATGGATGAACGGAGGGTGTACAGTAGTCGCGTCGTAGAGGATGAACGGAGGGTGTTAGGGTTTAGATTGGGGCAGTGATAAACCCTACTGGTTATTTGGGAAGAAGATCGGAAGACGAGAGGGAGATACAGAAAGGGGTTGTGGGTTAAGGGTTAAGAGATAGAGAGAGAAATTAATAAAGAGAGAAAGGGCAATTTAGTCTTTTTACAAAAAGTTAACAGAATAAGTTAACGGTGTTAGTGTTTTGGATTCAAATGGGAACAAAAATGAAACGTTAGGGGGGTATATGAGGATTTTTAAACTGTAGGGATGTAAATGGTCAAAATCACCAAACCTCAGGTATGCAAATGGTAATTTACTCTTAAATTTATCTATTAAAAAGTTTGCAAACTAATTTTTAAAATAATCGTTGTTATATATTTGTATAATATTTATTATTATAAAAAACATTTTATATGATAATCATTTAACACTATACATTTTAAATATACAAATAAATACACATTTTCTACAAGCATTCATATTATATCAACGTATTTTTCTAAAACCGTTCACTTACTAAACTTCTTTTTTTAATTGATTAACTTTTAGATCGTTTGTTTCCTAAAATCATTCGTCTCTTTAAGCCATTCGTTTTCTAAATTTTTTTTAAATAGTGTTTTAAACTTTAATAATCAAACAATTTAAGAAACGAACTATTTTAAATAGAATTCACATAAAGAACGATTTAAAAAATGAATGAACTAAAAGACGTATAATTAAAAACAACAAATTATTTAAAAAAAAACAAATCATTTAATAAAAGGAAGTTTTAAAAAGAAAGGACGGTTATAAAAGTTTAATAAGCAAAGGCGTTTGAACAAGAATTATAATAAACGAATGGTTTTTGAAATGCGTATTTATTTTTATATCTAACATATGTAGTATTAAATAATAATCGAAAAAAATTAATTACCAAAAATAAATACTACAAGAATAAATGAAAACAAATAAATCATTATCCGCAAACCAGTTACTAAATAAAAGTTTATTAAAATAAATACTAAACGAAAAATACAAAACCTATATTAGCAAACGTTTTTAAATAATATTTAATATACACACACATACATTAATAACAAAAGTAAAAATAAAGTATTTTAACCATTTAATCCCGAAGGTGCTTTAGTGATTTTGGAAAAAGTTAACCGAAAAATTAACGTCCATTAGATATATGGACTCAAATGATTAAAATATGAAAAGTCAAGAGACAAAATAAAATTCTAAAACATCAGATATTCAAATGGTTAAAATATAGATACAAATAGTAATTTACTTTAAATAATATCATTAAAAACCACACTCACATGAAATGATTGCTACCAGGAAAGTTCAAACAACGTTTGTAATATTAAAAAACCTTAATACATACAGTTTTTGTATGTAGTAAACATAAGTTTAGGCCTCACTAAATAAACCTCAAGCCACTAATATACGATTAAAAACACTATACACACTTTATCGTATACACTTTTGCTTAAAAAGATGCATGTAAAATCGCATTCTCTAAATAATTTAGTCTTGCAAAAATCCCAACAAGTGGTGCCGTGTTATATGTACACGCTTCTGTTTGCATGTAATTTCCTCGTTTATCAAAAAACTCATCATTGAGGTTGGGTCCACCCACCAACGCCCCAACCACAATATTGGGGTTCGGGTTTATAGACCCGTACCAACTGTCGTAACCTTGAGTGCACCCAATGAACCCTTTGTTCTCTCTATAGGACACAATTGATGCACCTCTATGATGAACCCTTGTAGGGAACCTTGGGCCAAAGCCCACTAGATAACTCATGTTCATTGGGTTAGAGCCCAAAATATAATCCACTTGAGATTTTGAAAATTGAAGAAGCTTTTGAGGGGTTACTTCTCCACCATTACATTTGAGCTTTCTATTGGATTTATAGAGTAAATCCGAGTACACCGTTGTCAAAAATGTCCCCGAAGAAACGTATTGCATGTTGTTCCATTGTCTAATGTATATGAGCCCGCCAGGGGTAAATCGGACATTGTTCTTGGTACCGTTGTTTTTGTTTAGACATGAACAAATGTAGTACTCAGCTTTTGCTTGATACCGTTCTAGGATGCTTTTGTGCTTCATATGTTTTTCATCGGCAAGCAACTGCATAAAAATGACACGATTCATTTATCGAAACATATACAAATAACAACGCTAACAGCTTAAACAAATTTGAACTAAAAAAAAACCTTGAAACAAAAAAATATATATTTTTGTTTAAATATTGTCTCCCATTGCAACATGAAAATCACACACCAATCATGGAGGAAAACAAGAAGAAAGTGATCATTCCACCTAAGACTATACATCATATGGGTTTGTCTGTTAAAAGGTCCACTCTCACTTCAATATAATTATTATTATATAGCTTTGGTCTGTTATTACAAATTCAATTGATTTTTAGTATAATGATAATATAAGACTCATGTTTAGGATACCGGACCGGATGGTTAAATCAGATAAACCGTAAAAGCTAAAGTATAACGGACAATATCAGGGAAGTATCAATCATTTTCATCTTTTTTCTTCGCTGACGGGGCAATTTTTGAAACCAGGATGGTGAACAGTCGAACCCATCGATTCAATTCGATGTAGGGTTTCATTCTTTTTAGAGTACCAACAATTTTAATTTACGAACCAGCACTCTTTTTTTTTTAAAGGAAAACTTCATTAACAAAACTCGTTAGTCCTTAAAGCAATGACTAAGCGAAAAACACGAAACATCAATCCAAAGGGAAATTACATCAAGTTTTCCAATCCTTAAATTTTAAAGAGTATCCTATTCTTAGCTAAATATAATTTGTGGATCAAAGTCAAACTCATCTTACTTTGTTCAATTCCTTTTAATAAGTAAGCTTTTTAAAATTGAGCTTTGACCACTGTCATTCAACTATAATGAGATGTTAAGCTTTTTGTAGGCACATTATAGCTTATAAAAGTACGATACTTGATTTAACATGTTACATAATAAAGATACTAAATTATTAGTTGGTGAGTGATTTGTTCTTTATAAAGATGAAATGGAATAATATTATAATCACATAGAAAGTATGGAAATAAAGATAATTGGTAGTGAATATTAGGAAAACTAAGCGCTTTGATTTAAATACGTTTTGATTTGTTATTCTAACGACATATCACACGTAATTTTATTGGAGAGAAGATCACATTCGGATCACCACAAACTATTTACGTCTGTCTGGAGAATCAACACTACCAACAATGCTCGAATCATCACATAGTGTCAATCACATTCAGGTAAAACCAATGTTGTTAGGACCGGATCGGACCGGCCGGTCCGACCGGTCGGACCGCGATTCGGGGCCTTGTCCGGTCCGGTCCGGGGTGGATCGTTTTTGTGCAGTTGAACCGGCCGGTTCGAACCGAGTCGCCGGTTGGACCGGCGAACCGGGCCGGTTCCGACCGGTTTTCGCATTTTTTTTTTTTTTTTGATTTTAGTGGGTAAAAACGGGGTGTTAAACCATAAATTAGTACTTCGGATATACAAATATAGTTAAGTTTTATATATAACTATAAAATATATGTATAAATCATATATAAATTACTTATATTTAATTACATATATAAATATAATTAAAATATAGTTAAATCCGGTCCATCCGGTCCGACCGGTCCGACCGGTCCGACCACCAAACCAGTAAGGCGTCCGGTTCGACGTCCGATCCGGTTCTGAGAACATTGGGTAAAACATTACTCTATAAGTCTTCTATTTTATATAATATATATTTGTTCATGTATTTGTAAGAATTTAATCAAAGTATGTTATATAAAGTGAACCATTTATGGAAACATAACATATTAAAAATTTACATTTTTGAAAGTATGTTTTCTTAAATAAGACACTTATAAAACATTTTGTATTAGAAGATAAATAAAGAAACTATATTATATAAGTAAAAATGTTCTTAAAACATATTATATACTTGCAGTGTTTAGGTGAGAAAAGATTTTATAATGATGAAAAAGTGTATGGAAATCTAAAAGAATGCATGGTAGATAGGAGAATAAAGATGGGAAGCAAGAACACCACATTTTTTTGACATTTGGCAAAGACAAAAGCATGAGCCCCATGTGCCCATGGGCCATGAACCTTCAAAACAAGTAGCCCACTTTTCTACTGTTGCCCTCCCTATAAATGAGTTGCATTCCATCATTTTATTCATCAGTTTGTAATCATGATAGATTAAAGGGTTAAAATTAATAAAAATACAACTTATACTTGTTAAATCTAACTCCTATATGCTTAAAACAATGATTTACGAACAACATTCATAAAACTGAACCCGCTTATTTAAATAGGTCAAATACGTTAATAGGATGTTATCATGTTATAAATGAGTTAAACGAGTCATAAATGAGTTATACTTATGATTTTTTTTTCTTTTTGATGCTAGTTTTAAACGAGTTGTTATAAATGAGTTAAACGAGTTATAAATGAGTTAAACGAGTCATAAATGAGTTATACTTATGATTTTTTTTTTCCTTTTTGATGCTAGTTTTAAACGAGTTGTCAATCCATTTATCTACATCCAATTTGAACATGTACCATTTATTAATATGCTAGACTAGTTAACCTAATCCAATGTAAAACCTGATTATTTTTATCTCATTCTTTTTATTGTTTAAGGAGCTTTCACATTTAGACGTTTAGTTTTAAATCATTGGACTAGTATCATTTCAGAAGAGTGATACTCTATCGACTTTAATGCTATGATTTCATTAAAAATTAATCAATTAAACAAATATAAATATTTTTATATCTGTTTCAAATATTCAGTCGATAATTTGTACACGTGTGGTAGGGCGCGCGCACGAGAGAGGCGTACCTGAGATACGAGGACTTGAATGCCGGCAAATTTAACATCCCAACTGAACTCAGTGATGGACCATCCGACGCCACCAAACAAAACGGCATTATCGATCACATAACTCAAGTAACGGTGGTCGTCAGTGGCTTTGTACAACCATATCGCTGCCCACAACAGTTCGTCTTGATACCCGCTCACTGATGTGTAGTAATTCTTTACCACTTCAATACTTGCATCATATTTCCCTCGGTACTTATCCCCAAATTCAAATAACTACAAAAGTACACAACATCAAATTCTTGTTTATTAGTCTAAATGTTGATAGAGATTATAAATGTAATCTACTACTGAAAGGGTTGAGGGTGCGGTCCCGGCAAGAAAACAGATAAGTAAGCCCGAAAAAGATAACATTTATCCTCCGAAGTAGACATTTGCAGTTCAAATTTTTTTATTGTAAATAACCTTGTGAAAAGTTTTATTCTTATAATTTTTATTATAATTTATTACTTTATTTTTTAATTCTTGTATTATGACATCTTAGTTTTCCGATTCACATGATAATTAAAATCATTTAGGTAAATGTTGTACTTTAACTAAAAATTTCATTACTACTTGATGTTTTTACATGAATTGGCTTTTAAAAAAAAAAAGAAGAATATATATTGTGTGGTGAACATTTATTTGAACCTACCTCTTGAGCATGATGCAATAACAAATGTGAGTAGTGTGGGTTTGCTTTTCTGAACACAATAGAGGCTGCAGCCATAGCGGCAGCGGTTTCTCCAGCAAGATCCGACCCGGGATTCTTCTCGTCTATCTTATATGCTTGTCTTGACGTCGTCATGTCCTCCGGTCGTTGCCAGCAGTAGTGATCCGTGTATCCATCGCCCACCTGTCACGTTAATCAGTTACAACTAATTAACACCCATGATCACTACTACTTCATTAGCTACTTGTGCAGTACCCACACTAACGGCACAGCTGCACACTTGTGTTTTCTTTACGGTCACCTGACCGACACCTATTAACCATTCATAATATTACAGATGCTATATGAGGTCGTGTTAGTAGGTGGACGGGTGGGTCCGACCAGTGGGGGACTCAAGAAAATTTTTATAAGAACATAAATGAAACGATTGTATAACTTTAAGAGAGGACGTTCGGGATTTTCTCATACATATAACACTAAAAAAAATTAAAGGAAGCTTGTACTTAGGCCTCTGGGTCCAACCGACACGAACACAAGAATTTTACAAGAAATCAAATTAGAAAAACATGTTAGATGTATGAAACCGACAGAAAAATTCACAGGTTGACATGACTTGCTTAATTAATTATTATTTCATAACAAAAAAGTTACACTATTATACCAAACGTGTTATATTTTAATTATAAAATCTTATATGTCACTATAAAGGTTTAAAATTTTGAGAAGAACATTTGTTTAATTTATGATGTAAAAAAAGTTTAGAAAATAAATAAATCGGTCAAACGTACCAACTTGTCAACCAACCTATCAAGCTGACAGGAACGCAATTGTTTTAGCTAAATTTTATGTTAATATCGTGTAATGTAAGATATAACACTCTTACATAACATCATCAAACCTACCCATTGTAGAATTCTAACCCTCATCACTTAAAAGATAAAAACACACCATTTACCATCAACAAATCCAAAGTTACCACACCACTGTCACTTAGTTACCTCAGCCCATAACACATTAGGACTAGTATGAGCTTTGATGAAATAATCAGTCCCCCACTTAATCGCCTCCATCGCATGCTCTAATTCTCCGGCACCGGCGAGATACTCACCGTACTCAATAACACCCCACGACAGCATTGTCACCGTGAACGCCATCGGTAAACCAAACTTCACATGATCTCCGGCGTCGTAATAACCACCCACTAAATCCACCTGCCCACCGTAAAAAAACAACAAAATATGAAAGGTTTTTTTTAACTACAGAAATTATATAACTAAAGATGGTAGTTAGAAAAAGCTAAACAAACACTAAAAAAAAAACGTTACAAATTAAATTAGCTTTTGGAATGAGTGAAAAGTTAAAAATGTCTCTCTAAAAGTCACAAATTTTGACTTTTGGTGATTTTTGAAAGACATTTTTTGACATTTCACCCGTTTCAAAAGTCAAAAGTTATTTTAATAAGCAATTCCAGACACCATCTAAGTGACTTGACCAATGATGTGTTAAGTTTTCTATTTATATTTATAATCGAAAATGAGATAAACAAACAAGTGTCTCAAATATAAGATCTCGTTGCATATCGTCCGAATTAAAGATAGCTTCATTCCTTCGTTCCTTTAACTCAAATAAAAAATGGTTTTGTAATGCGGGTGACTTACGCCTTGTTCGAGCCCGTCGGTGAGGCCCGAATGATGGCGCCAAGTGACGCGTTGGTTGTACGGAAGGCGGCCGGAGCGTTGGGCTTCGAAGTAGATCAATGACTTGGTGAGGGCATCGGAGTAATTGTGTGAATGTGTGGGAGAAATGATGGTGAAGAGGGATAGAATGATGATGAAATGGTGGTGAATTGATAAAGGGGTGGTGTTCTTGTTCATCGTCATTGTGAAATTTGAAATTGAGAATAATATTTTATGATGATGATCTTCCCTCCTAAAGAGATTTTAGGAGTGAAGGAGGAGAAAGGGTGTGAGGGAATCATGGAGTCATTGTCTAGTGGTGGTCGTTTTATAAAGTGGGCTAAAGCTAAAAAGATTGAAATTCTGGTTTTGAATCATTTTACCGGTTTTTCTTTTCAAAATATTACTATTAAAGTATTTATTAAATACATATCTATCTATATTAATAGTTTATCATAAAATAACCACCTTAAAGATACAAAAAAAAATGGAGGTATAAAAGCTAAAAATACATGAATATATGAATGGTTCGGTTCGGTTTCGGTTAGTTCGGTTAATCAAGGGCACAAAACCGAAACCGAAACCGACTTTTAGTTAACTCGGTTTTCGGTTATTTTGGTTTGGTCGGTTTTCGGTTAATTTCAGTTCGGTTTCGTTGGTTAATGGTTCGGTTTCGGTTAACGGTTCGGTTTTTGCTCACCCCTAAGTCTCAAACAAATAAATTTTCACTAAAATGTTTAAAATTTGATGAACCAACGTTATAAGTATTTACGGATGTTGACATTAATAAACTTTTGAGTAAATTACTATTTTTATTCCTAAGGTTTAATGAAAATTACGGTTTCAATCCAATAAATTTTTTATTACAGTAAGGGTCTAATAGTTTCAAGTTTTGTTTCAAATTCACCCAAGTCACTAATAGCGTTAAAAATTTTTAGTTAAGTTAGTGTAAATTTACAATATCACCTTTATAATTGAATATAAAACAATAAAAAATCTTTATCACATCATCGTCATCTAGCATCTAAAAAAAAACCCAATACAAACGGTTTTTCAGATGTAAAAATCAAACGCGTCCATAATTTTTTTTGAAAACCTAAAACATTAATTTTGCTCTTTTAAAAATTCAAAAGATCAATCTTTATTTTCATGTTGATCATAAAAAAAAAAAAAGGGCAAACTGCCCCCGTAAATGAAGAGTCTTGCCAAAAGACTGACTTGCCTCCATACCCAAGGTACTAGTATCGAAAAGCTGTTATTTTTGTTTATTAGTATTTTTTTTCTTCAAAAGGGTGCGCTAGCTTGAGGGTTTATGCAACATTTCATTTTTGAAAGTAGAATATTTATTGTGACTATGAATCATAACGGTGGACATGGAATATTCCACAAGTCATTGTGGTTTTTATTTCCCTTTTGACGTTTAAGATTATAATATAGTGAGTCGTGACCAGATCCTTTTATACTAATGAAATAGATATCTGTCCCTTTTTCAGAATTCCCAATTCCTATTTGCATCATATTTATTTCCCACCAACTTACCACTGCACAATATCTTACGAGCTTCATTTTCTGATAAATTTAATAGTAACTTAAATTCTAAGTCCCTAAAGTTTGGTCCAGTTATGAAAATCTTAAAGAAGTGATGCGATAGTAATTATTCTCCTCTAATATGGTTTGAATTCCGTTTTCACTGATTTCGTATCGTAAGCTCCTGGTCGTTCAATGTAAATTGTGATTTTTTAATCTCATTGTTAGTATCATATTGTTAGGTCAAGCTAGCAAAGCAGTTCTTATCGTGTTTAACATGTTAGAGATAACGCTCATAACTCGCGTATCAAACATGCAAAATATGTAACATCTGCTAATTTTGAAAATATGGACCCGAACCCGTTTCGTTGGTGATATAAAACAAGCACATTATTCAAACTATTTCTTTTATTTTGGTGATTTTAAAACAATAAACGTGTTATTTAACTAATTTTGTGAATTTGATGATTTGAATTTACGTTTAATCTTCCCTTTAATAAATTTATAAACTTATGAGATATTATATATGAGTTCTAGTTTTTATATAAAAAAATATATAGACTTTGAAATTTCTATAAAATTTATAAAGATATATATAAATATATAAATACTATTATCAATTACACGATTTTAACCATCTTAACAATTAAGTTATAAAAAAAAAATAACAAGATTTATAATCTTAGTTCTTTAAATAAATAAGTTGAGTAATTAGTTACATTTTAAATTATAAAGTTTGGGGTCCAATTTGTAATTCATAAAACTTTATTTTAAAAGTTTAGACATAAAATAATAACCACTTAAAATTTAAGGGACCAAAAGTGTAACTTTGTTACAAACAACCCAACCCTCTCCCCGTCGAACTCCCTACCTCCGGCCACCGCCTCCGGCGACCTCCAAAGCCACTGAAACGCTTAATTAAAACGAAATTTAACCAAACCTTAACTATGGTATACCGGTTTCGACCATTATATCGCTTTCAATTGAATTCATTCGATTATTAAGGTCGGGAATTGAAACCGAAACCTGCATTCAAAAAGTGAATTCATTTGAACTGAAACAGATCAAATTGTATCAATTTAATCAAGGGTAAAGCTCCTAAACAACTCGTTTGAACTACGTGTAACCTCAATTTCAATTAAAACACACACACACCCCGATAATCGATCATCATTATCGTTCGGACCTGCAACTTAGTCGAGGTCCACCTACGGGGTATCTTTGAATACAATTGATAAAGGGCTTTCGTTCCTCATCACCCCTGGAAGCCTTATCATTCATCAATTTAATCATATTAACATTTATAATGCGGATCCATACACTCCATCAGTCGCGGCTATCGTGCATATGGTTCAGCATCAATTCGAACTTAAACAAGTAAGTTAATCACATAATCATACTCGGTTTTACATGGGGAAACAAAGCCCCATGTTTAACTCGACAATCTGCATCGTTTGGGTGTTCAATTTGGATCTAAATCAAACTAGGGTTCTTGGTGAATTGGGGAAACTCTATTAACTTGACTTAAAACAATTTAAAACCAAAGTAAACCAAGGCTGCGGACCTGGTTCACTGGTTAGTCACATGCTGCATAATCTTCAGGTCCCGGGTTTGAACCCGGGCACCCTCAAGCATTTTTTTAAAACCTTTTAGCCTTTAAAAAATATTAAAAAATTCCTAAAAATTATAGCAATAAATTTTATAAAACTTTCTTTATCTTGAAAGCTATCTAATAATTCACTTTAAAGTTATTTAATAAAAATCTTAACATTTTTATATGAAATATTATTTACAAAAGTTATAAATGGTTATTTTTATAAAAAATGGAATTGAAATAATAATTTAAAATCATTAGATTACTAATGGAAACTATATTACGTTTAATTACGGATTAATCATGAAAATCATCGAAACTATATAATTTGACAAATTATTTACAAATGTTATTTTCGGTTATTTCTTATAAAGGTACTTTAACTAATGGTTTAGACTAATAAATTATCATTTGTCTATACGTTATTGTAATCATTGTTAAATAATATTTTATTTCAAAGGATTATAAAGTTTAATTTACATTTAAAATCTTATTAATTATTATGCCTAATCACGTTTCTATATTAAAAACACTTAAAAAGTAAAATTCTGTTTATTGAATTAAAATATAAGTAATGTTAAATTTAATTACTTGTCAAAACCCCATAATTCCATTTGAAACCCTAGTTCACGTTAAAACGTTAATCTTATTATTGACCTTACTCTTGTAACATATACGTTTAGGTGTCTTGTAAAGGGATACGTGGGAATATCGTTTAATCTTTATTATCATCTTATAATACATACATCATGTGAGTATTTCTATACCCCTTTTTCATATTTTCACACTTTGGAGTGAAACATGTTAAGTTATAATTATTGCACTTGTAAACGTTTGATTCTTGTAAACTTATGGTAATTTACTTGGGTGTTGTGGTTAGTTGAACCTTGTAGCTACCATGTAATGTCGAATATATGTACAATCATTAACTATTGCTAGCCTGGCGACGTCATAGATCTATGGGCCTGACAAGCCTGCTTGGTTGATCCAAGTACACTTAGCTAATCGTATATACTTATAAACGTTTGAGACTTGTAAAACTTTATCAAGGTTTGATTGTGCATTCTGTCTTACATCCCTAGTTACTTTGTTCTCTAATTTACAATATGAATTGCCATCTTTTATATACCTATGTATTGAAAACTATGGAAATCTCACCAACATTATTGTTGACCTTTTATTTTTAACATGTTTCAGGAAATACTCAAGTTTGATCGCCACTTTTGAAGCTTGTTCACACATAGGAATGGACCTAGTTAAATAAATGAATGAGCTTGTTATATTTCTTATTATGCTTGTTAATTTCTTTATTTGAGACTTATGTTTGTAATGTTACCTTTGAAACTTATGAATAATATATTTGGATTTAATAATAGCGTTATGTGACTGTGAACGATCTTAACTCTTACATCTCCATTTTTCCGCGTCAAGGTTGGGGTGTGACAAAATACTTGTTTAACTACCTATATGTTATGCCTATAATTTTTTATATGTTTTTATGAACCAAGATTGTGAAATAATGGAGTTTAGCCTTCTGATTTTAATTATTTTTAAATGTGTGACAAATTAAAAAATATATTTTTTTATTAAACAAATTTAGTTGTGTTATAAACAGGTCGGTAATTGTTAGTCTCATCAGTTTATTGGTGACCGGTTCCTATGGAAGAAATCTAAAAATGTTTGAAAAATCTTTCTTGTAATTTATATATTACCAATTTAGGGGTTGTCTTGTGAGCTCTTAAAATCGTTAAGAGGATATCATTTAATGGTTCATAACCTCTTAATTGTTTAAACATAACCTTAAATCTAAATGGTTAAGCGGTAACATGTTAATGGCTAGCTCTTAATCATTTAGACTTAAGGTTATCTATTAACCATTAAAAGACTATAAATTATTAGGAGCTAGCCATGTTAAGACTTTAAACACATGATGGTTTGGTAGCTTTTTAATGATCATTAAAAAGCTACCATGTATAAAATTTTAACATGGCTAGTCCTCTTTCAGGTGATTTTATTGTGATTTTATATTCATGATGTAGAAACTCAGGTGGGTAGTTTGTATGAGACATAGGCACTCATAACTTGTGGCAAAGACATGCATATGTTTTGAAACATGACTAAAATACTAAAAAGACACTTAAGATATCCAATTTCAATTATCACTTGTTGTACATGTCATAAGGTTCTTATCTAGATGTTTTATCTAGTGATACCAACTCTTACCACGATCGAGCATGACACGAAGATGATTAGGTATTGTGTCTTGACCATGCCACTTATTTAATTAAGGATTATTGGATTTTAAAAATCTCAACTTTCATTTACTAGTCTGGAATAACTCAAACTCAAAAAATGTTTACAGACACTCTTAATTTTGAGCTTATTTTCCTCTAATGATCCCTTATTAACTGAGAATTAACCCCCATTAGTTTTTTTTATGAAATGGGGCCAAGTTTGAATCAGTTTTCAACATTATCGCCGCCCAGCCTCTATCATCTCCGTTTTTTGTATCTACCATCCATCATCACTTGAAATCTACCTCCGATGAGTCAAGTGGTTCAGATTAGGATGTGGAGATTGATGAATTTCAAGATGCAAAAAGTTTCAGATTAACGGACCTAATGGTTGATTTTAACTTTTTGCTTAGTATTTTGACCATATAATTAGTTCACGTCATCTTAAACTCTCAGTTAGTAAAGGACCGTTGAAGGATAACTTAAAGTTTGAAGTGCCTGTAAATTTTTTCTGGTCTGGGATTAATTCCAGCCAATAAATGAAAGTTGGGATTATCAAAAATCTAATAACCCTTTAATTTAAACAAGTTTTTTTCGGGTTAACCTATTTAACATTTAATTAAACATGTCATCTCTTTAACTTGTTTAACTAAATAGGTCAACATGTCAACTCCTTACGATTTATTAGACTTGTTTATTACAACTTTTCAACTTGCTTATGTCATGTTAACATGCTTACAACTTATATTAAATATTTTCTATTAGTTCGAGTCTTCTGTATAATTGGTTCACAATTGTGTTTGAGTTACATAATCTTTATTGTATCTGAGTTAGGGTTGAAGTTGTTTCACAAGACATACGGAACGTGTTCTGGTAATCCATTATTACCGTTAACATGACTCCCATCCATAATTTTGTTCATTTTCTTAATATGTTCATGGATACCAAAACGAGTATATTCATTAGAAGTGAATTTTTTGTCACACCCCGACCGATGGCGGAATCATCGAGTCGGACGAATGTGAATCGATTGTTCATAGCACACGGTAATAAATACGTTGAAATAACATTTAATAGCCATTTATTTATTGAATAATGCCAGTCAAGTCACACATTACAACGCAATTAAAATAAAACCATGAAATATAATATTGTCTTCTTTATTTTTGACTAGGTCCAATCCTATATGAGCAGAGAGAATTCCACTAGATAGCATTTCCTGAAATCATGCGAAAAAGTAACGAGTCAGCTAAGACATTAGCCGGTGAGTAATCATAGGTTTAAATACACATACATAGGTTGATTAAATATCTTAAAAATAATTCAATTCACATGACAATGTCAGACTAAAGTGCAACAGTGAATCATAACAGAAAAACCCAACACAATCAACCCTAATGACTGAATTGACTCGGTCCTCAGACGGAGCCTTATAGAATGAATGATTTCCGGTTTCAATCACCACACGTCTAAACAAATGGGGTGGGTTTGTCAAACCAATAGATCTATCATTGTTACCGTGGTTGTGTGAATTAATGATCATGTTATCAAGTTTATCTACTTATGAACACGTAATTGCAAGTAATAACATATCATGTATTGAATTGAATTTAGAATGAAATAGAATAAAACTGAATAAGTATGATTGAATATTAAATCATATGATTTCCCCAAATAATAAAACATGAAAATGGACAATGAATACTCGCCTGGTAATAAGTTGATTTGAGTAACTATGAAAGATTAGGCACCAACGATTTCTTCCCGGATTTAACCTAAGGAATAGTGCCTTAATTTTATAACAACGTAATGATTGGAGACTAGATTGATTGAAAAACTAGGGTTCTAATTTGTGATTTAGGGTTTACAAATGATTTAAACTATTATATTTGATTTAATATGATTAAATAAAATAGTGAAAATGAATTTAAATAAGGAAAATATTGATTGATAATATTTGGAGTAAAGTAACTAAATATGTTTGAAACATTTAATAAAAACATTTGGATGAATTTTAAAGTGTAAAAGTTAAATAATTAATTTTAAATTAATTACTTGGACTCTTGGTCAAAATAATTGAGTACTTAATTATTTAAATTTTATAAAATATTAATTTAAATGATTTGAAATAGTTTAAGTTTGTTTAAACGTGATTTTCTTTATATAAAATTAAAACTAATAAATAAGTTTTTTTATAACATTTAACCCTTTAATAAAAATGAGATTATAATTTTTAGAATTTTCAGAAATTAATAAATAATTTCTAAGATAATTAACAAAACAAATGTTATAATGATTTATAAAATTTAATTTGATAAATATATATAAAAAACGGTTTTTAAAAATGCATGTGGGTGCCCAGGTTCGAACCTGGGTCGCCCCTGTGTATGCAAAGTGTGTTACCATTGGGCCAAAGCCCAGAATCTGTTTTAATTTGGTTTTTAATTTACAAAAACATTACTTTGACAAATCCCTCAAATTAAACATTATATTCAATTTGTTTCAAATTGAACATGAAAACTAAATCAATATCCAAATTAATCATAGGGCTTTCGATTAGCATCCAAAAACGAGTGTAATCATGTATCTAATTACCTGGTTTGAGATAGAATCGATGTTTTAAAAGCTTGAACGAGTCGCGACGGGTGGTAGTCGATCGGAGTTGATGTGGCTGATCAAAATCGAATTAATTGCACAGGGAGCTTCAATTGGACCCGATGATCGAAAGCCCTCAATCAATTTCTGTTGAGGTTGCCTCGAATATGGTGTTCGATTAGTTGCAGGTCGCGACGTGGAGGTGGAGTTCGAGAGAGAAGATGGGGTTTGTTTCGTTTGCAATTGGAGTTGCAGAAAGTTCAAAGGGATCGATTTGAAGGTGTCACTATGCGTTTATAGTCCGATTGTAACTGTTTCAAATCAAACGAGTTTAAGGTTGATTCGGGAGTTTCGGGTCACGATTCGATAATAATTACATGGTGTTATTAGCAATTATTGATATGTTTGAATTCGTAACGCTCACAGAATCGTTTTCAATTGATTAATTTGATTGATTGCGAGATGAACGAGTTGTAACAGATTGATTTGAAAGTGGGTTTTCGGGATTTTTTTATTTGACCATGATAAGCATTTGATTGAATCCAATTAAGACCAGTTATGTGTTCGAAACAGGTTCACCATCGAGAAGAACCGGTTTAAATGAGCCGGTCGAGTGGCTATCGAGGTGACCGGAGAGTGGTCGGCCGACCGGGGGGGGGGGGAAGAAGGGGGGTTGGGTTGAGTTTCAATAAAGTTACAATTTTGGTCCCTGTAATTTGGAGTGGTTGTTATTTGAATTAAGTTTAACAATTACAAAATTGGCCCCCAAACTTATTAAACCAATTTATAATAAAATTTGTCTCTTAAACTTTACAGAGTTTATAAATAAAAAGCAATAATTTAAAATTAAATCTAATTCTCATTACATCTTATAGACTTTATTAAATTTATATGTTTTGTAAAAACTTTGATATATAATTATTCTTTCCATGTTAAAATTCATAAATGACAATTATTTGAAAATTTGTAACACATTACTTTATGAATTATAAAATTATTATAACTTGTTTAAATGGTTTAAATAAATGACATTCTAAATAAAGCCATTTATAATATTGATTAAACTATACCGAGTTACATTTAATTCATTGAAATTAATACCCTTAGAAAAACGGGTTCGGGTTACAATTTGAAAATGGGTCGGATGTTATAGTCTCTCATACTTTAAGAAATTTCGTCCCGAATTTGATCACGAGGAGGTTGAGACAAAAAGGTGAGGATACTTGGTTTTCATTTGGTCTTCACGCTCCCAAGTGAACTCTGGGCCACGTTTAGACTCCCAACGAACTTTGACGATAGGTATTCGGCTACGCTTGAGTTGTTTGACTTCACGGTCCATGATCTCCACAGGCCTTTCGATGAAGTGCATGGATTCGTCGATTTGTACTTCATCGAGTGGAATGTGGAGGTTCTCATCAGCAAGGCATTTTTTGAGGTTAGAAACATGAAATGTTGGGTGAATGTTGCTGAGTTCTTGGGGCAGTTCAAGCTTGTAAGCTACTTTCCCAATGCGCTCAAGCACTTTGAATGGACCCACATAACGAGGTGCTAGCTTCCCATTCTTCCCAAAACGGATCACCCCTTTCCAAGGTGATACCTTTAGGAGTACGAGGTCTCCAACATTGTATTCCATGGGTTTTTGTCCCTTACCGGCATAATGCTTTTGACGATTTCTAGCAGCAAGCAAGTTATCGTGAATCTTATGAATCTTATCGGTTGATTCCTAAATCAATTCAGGGCCGGTGATTGTGCATCTCCTATCTCAGACCAACATATAGGAGATCGACACTTGCGGCCGTACAAAGCTTCAAATGGTGCCATTTGGATACTTGTATGGTAACTGTTGTTGTATGAAAATTCAATTAACGGCAGATGAGAATCCCAATAAGCCACTAAAGTCAATGACACACGCTAGAAGCATATCCTCAGAGTCTGTATTGTTCTTTCAGTTTGCCCATCGGTTTGAGGGTGATAGGTTGTGCTAAGATTGAGTCGGGTTCTCAAAGACGATTGAAGACTTTGCCAGAAATGGGAGATGAATCGACCATCACGATCGGAGATAATATTTAATGGTACACCGTGACGGCTGACTATTTCATTGATATAGACGATTGAAGACTTTGCCAGAAATGGGAGATGAATCGATCTACGATGACCCAAATGCTATCATAACCACTGGAGGTTCGAGGCAATTTGGTAATGAAATCCATGGATATGTCTTCCTATTTCCACACAGGAATGTCAGGTTGAACAAGTAACCCAGAAGGACGTTGATGTTCGACCTTAACTTTTGAATAGGTGAGGCATTTGGACACATACAAAGCTATATTCTTTTTCATGCCGGGCCACCAATACTGATTACGTAGATTCATAAACATCTTATCCGCACCGGGATGGATAGAATAACGAGTTTTGTGAGCCTCGCTCATGATGAGGATTCGAAGGTCATTGCGTTTAGGAATCCAAAGACGGTCCAGAAAATACAACAAACCATCAGGTTTTGTTTCCAATTGAAGTTCAACGCCGCATGACATTTCATCATACATGTTACCCTCAGTGACTGACTCGTGTTGGGCTTCGATGTCACACCCCATCAAAATGGGGCCTAAGGTGACCGATTGGCACAGTCTTACAGCGGAAAGCTTACATATCTATATATTAATAGAATCCATTTTTACAATATAGAGTGACACTAAGTTTTACTAGGTACAAAAGTAGACTATAAGATAAGCTGAAATTTAAGCTTCATAATAAGTCTTCTAAAACACCTCCAAAAACTCCTCCAAAAACTCATCAAATAATTAGGATCATCAAAGACTTCAAAATTCTTCACACGTTACTCTACTATCACCAAGTAATTTAGAGAGTAGGGCGTCTACGAGTTTCCTGAAATACATGTTCAAAATATATACGTCAGCATAAAGCCGGTGAGTTTATGATATAGACACAAAAATTTTCACACGGTGTATTATCAAATCAGCTGTGCACAAATCAAATCTGGTTCAATGGTTTTACTACTACGAGAACCTTCGTTAATATATATAACACATTCGAGTGAGAGTTCACTAATAAGCACATCGAATGCTTGCACTCCAGTCAAATATAATAGGCACCGACTATATGTATATATATCCCGAGCAATTCATGCTTAATGATTTGTCAACATACAATTAATAAGAATAATACACCTTAAAAATCATTTTAAAACAGTAATCATCACTAACATGTATTCAACTCCAAAAACAAGTAAAAATGAGATTTAAATCATGAAAACTCACCTGTACTTAGACGTGTACTTGATTCTTTTGCTCCTTATGTAAAAGGGACTAACGGTTCAACCTAGCTAACTACTTGAATGATCCAAATTGAAGCCCTGATGTGCTTTAGTCTCCTTTGTTTCAACCTCAAAAGATGATGATAATCAGTAAATGCTTTTGATTCTTTATTTCACACCTAGTTTTATCATAAACTTTTCTTTATTAAGAATCTTAAATACACTAATCTCTTAAAATTTGGGCAGATGGTTACGAATCTAAAAGAGAGTTTAATGTTGCCTTATTAATATCAGTAAATACCTGACTCCTTTGCTGCTAGACTGCACTATCAGTCCTTTCTTTGCAATTTGAGACTCTTAAACAAGACAACAATCCATATTCTGCAATATATGAAGATCTAACAGCTTATAAACTTCCTGTTTTGAAAAGGATTCACCACAAATCAGTCATTAAACCCTTAAATTGTTTATAAACTATAAATTTGGAAACTTTTGATGCTTACCAGAAGATATATATCACAAGTTCTTCTCTGATTTGGAGTTAAAAGAAGAAGAAACTATCAAACAGCCCCAATTGATATTCCAAAGCACCCAATGTTCTTGTTCTTCCCTTTTTGCTGCTAATCTGGATCAAATAGACCATCAATAACCCAAATTGTGTAGTCTAAATACTTCCAACAGCTTCAATTTAAGCTTTAACCCACCAATCAATCACGTACCTTAACTCTCGCAGACCAAAAAGGCTTCAGATGAAGATCAAAGTGAACATAGTTGATGTTTTAAAGGCAAACTCGATGATCTGCAGCTGGATTCGAGGGTTCCCAGGTGTTTCTCGTAGGTATGAAACGTGGCTTTGATAGTGAGAAGTGTAGAGATGAAGAGAACAGATGGTGAATGAGGAGATGGGTTTGATTTTGGAGCCCTAATACGTGGCTGCTGCACCTTCCGATCTATCCTTTTTTTTAACTTAAAAACTTTGATAAAATTGTTAGGATCTCAGCCTCTAGGTTGATCAATTAGATTATGTTCGTAGCGGATTTAGCATGAAAATTAGCAATTAAAGCAAGAACATAAAGAATATTGCATGCAAAGTAAATGTAGAGAGAGAGAGAATAATTCTGCCTGAAAAGGAATAATATTCTGTTATTTCACATGTTTCGGAGTGGAATACATTCAGGTCACTGCCCTTTTATAGGCAACTGACCCATACTGTTGTCAGATTCCACTGACATTAAACAATTATTTAACTAACTACTGATAGAACACAACTACTGAAGATGTCACAACAGCTGACATCTTCTTACAAAATTTCCTAAGTGTTCTACCTATTACAAGTACTGAAAAGGAAACTACTGAAAAGATACAACGACTGAAGAACAAACTCTTCAGTCGTTTACAACTACTTAACTATAACAGCTGAAGAACAAACTCTTCAGCTGTTGTACAAACTACTGAAATGAAAAACATAAAACTACTGAAAAGAAAATAAACCATCACAACAACTGAAGAAGACTTCTTCAGCTGTTGTGACAAACTCTGAAACTTCAGCACTTTGGTCTTCAGACTTTGGTCTTCAGATGATTCATCAGCTGATGACTTCAGTAGTTGTCATCAGCTGATGTCTTCAGTCGTTGTCTTCAGACTTTGTGCATCAGCAGTTGATCATCAGTTCTTCAGTTCTTCAGACTTTGATCTTCAGCACTTGTCTTCAGTACTTGAAGTCTTCAGTACTTGTGTTTATCAATACGTTAGACTTCAGTACTTATCTTCAGTACTTTGGGATCTTTAGCTGTTGTACTTCAGTTCTTTGAACTTCAGCTGTTGATTCTTCAGACTTTGTCAGAACAGCTGATGGGAGTCTTCAGCAGTTGTTGTGATGTCATGTGAGACTTAGAGGTTTTCCTGATCTTGGCTCATTGGTTCTTTTGGTCCAACAAAAATGACAAGAGTAGTCCCTGCTCTCCAATCTTGTACTTTTAACCCCTTTGACTTTTTATTATGGGTATTACAAATCTACAACCGTTAAACAAAATTTCGTCCTCAAAATTTAATGTTGACTAAATAATTGAGGATACTTTTCCATCATTTCATCTTCTCGTTCCATGTTGTCTCTGGTCCTCCACGAGAATTCCACTTTACCTTTACTAAAGGTATTTTATTCTTTCTTAATTTTCTAATTTGTTTGTCGACTATCTCAGAGGGTTCTTCAAAAAAATTCAATTTGTCATTAACCCTAATATCTTTTAATGGTATGACTAGTGACTCGTCAGACAAACACTTTCTAAGATTCGACACATGAAATGTGTCATGAATCTTACTTAGCTCATCAGGCAACTTCAAACGATAAGCCATTGCTCCAATTCTGGCAATTATTTTAAATGGTCCAATATAACAAGGACCCAATTTACCCTTTTTGCCAAAACGAATGATGCCTTTCCAAGGTGATACTTTAAGCAAAACTTTATCTCCTACTTGGAATTCCAAAGGCTTCCTTCTTCGATCAGCATAACTTTTCTGTCGATCTTGTGCAACCTTTAATCTTTCTTTAATCTGTATTATCTTATTAGTTGTCTCCTGAATGATCTCAGGACCTGATAGCTGACTTTCACCAACTTCAGTCCAACACACTGGAGTTCTACATTTCCTCCTATAAAGTGCTTCGTAAGGTGCGGCTTTTATACTTGTGTGATAACTATTATTATATGAGAATTCGATTAAAGGTAAATGTTCATCCCAGTTACCACCAAAGTCCATCACACAAGCTCTTAACATATCTTCTAATGTTTAAATCGTTCGCTCACTTTGTCCATCTGTTTGTGGATGATAAGCTGTACTAAGGTTTACTCGAGTTCCCATCTCACATTGAAAACTTTGCCAAAATCTAGAAGTGAAACGACTGTCTCTATCAGAAACAATAGAGATTGTGTCACACCCCAACCGATGGCGGAAACATCGGGGCGCGAGAAGTGTTAGATTGTTCAAAGACATCATAGGACTAAAATGACAATAAATTAAGATTAAATTTCATTTTCATTAATCAACGTAACATTACAGTGTTTCAAATAAACATACAATAATTTGGAGAAATGTCTAAAACAAACATAACAAAATGATAGATTTGGTGTGTTTCTAGGTCCCCTAATTGAACTTCTTGATAAAGCTTCAAGCATTTCCTGCAACATGTATAAAATATTGGTCAACATATGAATATGTTGGTGAGCATAAAAATTTGTATACATAGCATAATAGTGAATAAATCTCAATTCAACATGAGTAAAATATACTAAAGTTTGTACATTGCTAGCATGCAAAGCCATAATCAAACCAAAGTGTCCACTAGCGTAATCTTAGCATCAAAAGTGAGCAAGACCGTAAAGATTGATAACTTAACATAAACCCATCATAATAGGGCGGATGTGCTAGTCCTATAGCGCTATACATGTTAAGGGAGGTTTAGATTGCTTGCAAGATAATGTATTCTAGAATGTATTCACAAATAGTATAACAAGTAAGCATGTTTGTATGAATTGAGTTTTAGAATAAGTTTGATTGAATGTATGCTTGAGTGTATTTGATAAATGATACATGTTGCAACCCAAATAGTGTTAAAATAAAAGGGGTGAAGTATGACTCACGGTTTCGATAGGAAAAGTTCCGAGTCGTGAGTAGATGGATTTGGGAGGATTAGACACCGGTTAACCTAACAAGGAAAACGGGTTTGTCTTAGATTCGGATTTGAGTACTTGTACGTATGTATATAGAATCATAGAAGTCATGTATCGCCAATGGCGGACTAAAACACAATTCACCAACTAGTGTTGGAGATTCGGATGGTAAAGTTAGTACGTTAGTATACCCTCCTCGAAGGAGGTCATGAGATACGAAGGTAGGGTAATAATCCACAAACCTTTGTAAATACTTACATAATAGTTTAAATGTTTAAAGTATAGATATACTACATATAATATCTCAAGTAATCCGGGTGAGTTATGGTGGGAAAGCCCTACTTGAAGAACCAAAGTTCTTCAAGATTGCCATTTGAACCTTAACATAAGCTTTTCAACATGGTAAAGTTGAATACTTAGTTTGGTTTATCACACTTGTTGTTATGTTAGATTACTTGATTAATAAAAAGATATAAAGTTAAGTTCAAAACTCATTCATTTCTGGATTTTTACCTTAACTCAAGTCATCCAACAATGAGGTTTGTTGGAGACAAGGTTTGGTTCAAGGAAAATCCAAGTTTGAACAAGGTAAACCCAAGAGCAACAATTTCATAAAGTTTAGCCACTTGGGAACCCATTTTAGGTGCCTCCCCCTTAGTGTTTACCATTGTAAACCTAGAGGATAGTCCATGGGTTTGTTCCAAGTGGTTTAGTATGTTTTAAAATAAGATTAAAGCTTGTTAAAAGATTAAAAACATCAAGGACAAAAACAAAATAAAAATTCAGCCTTGTAAAACTAGCTTTTGGACCTCATTATAGATGGCTTCCACTCAATGTTGCCAAGGCAAAGTCATTGGGGATAGTCCTAGAGGTGTATCCATGAAGCTAGATGCAAGCTTTAAGTGTTAGAAGCAAGAAAAATGGGTTAGAATGGTGTTCTAACCTTAAAGGTTTTGTGCAGAATTTTTGTGAAGAAGAAGAGAACTTTGAGAGAATTTGAGAGTGTTTTGGTGGGATGTGAAGTGTAAAAGTGTTTTGTGAGGGTGGAGGCTAGTTTATAAAGGGAAGGAGTTGGGTTTAATGGGCTTTAATTAGGTTAAAAAAAAGGGAAAATGGGCTTAAACCCGAGTGGGTTTCGGTTTGACTAGTCAACAAAACCATCAAACTTGTTTTCGCGATTCCCGCTTCGCTATAACTCCGTTTCGTACGTGGTTTTTTTCTACGTTCACCATTTTTAGAGTAATTTCATATGGATAAAAGTAATTTAACATTCATGGTACTAAGAATTGGGTTTGGTGCATTGATCTTGATACGGTTCGAGAGTTACGATCACCAACTTGTGTTTGTGTTGAGCTTGGACCATTGGACTTGGTTTTGGGCTTTTCTTTTGGGTTATTTTACGTGTTTTAAGAACCTTAATTATGTTTTAAAGATTTGGGCTTGTTTACAAGTTAGTTGGGTTCGCTCATGAACACCCGGTTACGTATGATTCCGATTGGTTTTATATTTACAGCGTGTCGTAAGTATATTTGAATGCATATAACGTTTCCTTTAAGTATGTGTAACATATAAGTATATAGAATAAATTTTAATAATACTTCCATTGATCAAGACTCAAGAGTACAAGGGTATGAATTGATGAATTACAAGGTACAAGGACTAAAAATGAAACAACAAAAAGTACGGGCGTTACAGTCTCCCCTACTTTAGAAAATTTCGTCCCGAAATTTCACTAAGAAGTAGATTCTGAATAAAAAAGGTGCGGGTACTTGGCTTTCATTTGGTCTTCCCGTTCCCAAGTAAATTCAGCACCACGCTTTGCTTCCCAACGTACTTTGACTATAGGAATACGACTACGCTTGAGTTGTTTGATTTCACGGTCCATGATTTCTACGGGTTTCTCAACGAAGTGCATGGTCTCATCAATACGAATCTCATCAATTGGGACATGAAGACTTTCATCAGCTAGACATCTTTTAAGATTTGCGACATGAAATGTTGGATGGATATTGTTAAGCTCTTGCGGTAGGTCAAGTCGATAAGCCACTTTACCCACTCTTTCAAGGATTTTGAAAGGACCTACATATCGGGGTGTAAGCTTTCCTTTCTTACCAAAACGCACTACTCCCTTCCAAGGAGATACTTTAAGGAGTACAAGATCACCGACTTCAAATTCCATGGGTTTACGTTTTTTGTTAGCATAATCCTTCTGACGGTGTCTTGCTTTGATCATGTTATCCCGGATTTGCAAGACCTTATCCATCGTCTCTTGAATGAGTTCGGGTCCAGTGATTTATGCCTCACCAATCTCATGCCAACAAATGGGTGATCGACACTTTCGTCCATAAAGAGCTTCAAATGGTGCCATTTTGATACTCGAGTGATAACTGTTATTGTACGAAAATTCGGCCAATGGCAAATGTACATCCCAATTTCCACCAAAATCAATGACACACGATCGAAGCATATCTTCAAGGGTTTGGATAGTACGTTCGGATTGACCATCCGTTTGAGGATGAAAAGCCGTACTAAGATTGAGTTGAGTTCCTAAAGCCGATTGAAAAGATCGCCATAGGCGGGAAGTGAAACGACCATCTCGGTCGGAAATGATGTCTAGAGGAATACCATGACGGCTGACGATTTCTGCAGTATAGATACGAGCTAGTTTCTCAACAGAGTAATCTTCACGAATTGGGAGAAAGTGCGCAGCTTTGGTCAATCGGTCAATGATCACCCAAATACTATCATGCCCGGAAGATGTTCGTGGGAGTTTGGTGATGAAATCCATGGCAATACTTTCCCATTTCCACACCGGAATTTCTGGTTGTTCAAGTAATCCAGAAGGACGTTGATGTTCGGCTTTAACTTTTGAACAAGTGAGACACTTAGCCACAAAGAGAGCAATATCCTTCTTCATACCCGGCCACCAATAAGTACGACGAAGATCTTGATACATCTTATCGGCACCGGGATGAATGGAATATCGTGACTTATGTGCTTCATTCATTACAAGAGTACGAAGGTTGTCACGGTTTGGAATCCAAATACGATCGAGGTAATGGATAATTCTATTAGATTTAGATTCAAGTTGGTCTTCAACACCACATTGCATCTCGTTGTACAAATTGTTTTCAACGACCGATGAGTGTTGGGCTTCACGAATACGAGTTTGAATGTCGTTTTGGATTTGAAAACAACGAGGACGATTGGTTACACAAATGCTTTGAGCATTGACATGACTCTTTCGGCTAAGAGCATCGGCCACGACATTTGCTTTTCCAGGGTGGTAATGAATTTCACAATCATAGTCGTTCAACAATTCAACCCATCGTCGTTGACGCATGTTGAGATCCTTTTGATTAAAGATATGTTGGAGACTCTTATGATCTGTGAATACCACACATTAAGTACCATAAAGGTAGTGCCTCCAAATCTTTAAAGCGAAAACAACAGCTCCGAGTTCAAGATCATGGGTCGTGTAGTTCTTCTCGTGGGTTTTGAGTTGTCTTGACGCATAAGCGATAACCTTGCCTCGTTGCATAAGGACACAACCGAGACCTTGATTTGAAGCGTCACAATAAACCACAAAATCGTCATTTCCATCGGGAAGGGTTAAGATGGGTGCGTCACAGAGCATATGCTTGAGGGTTTGAAAGGATTCCTCTTGTTTGGGACCCCAAATAAAAGGTTTATCTTTTTGGGTCAAAGAGGTGAGAGGTATGGTGATTTTTGAAAAATTGGTGATGAATCGACGGTAGTAACCCGCCAATCCGAGGAAGGAACGTACTTCGGTAGGGGATTTTGGAGCAACCCACCCTTTGATAGCATCGATTTTGGCAGGATCAACATGAATGCCCTTTTTGCTTACGATATGACCAAGGAATTGAACTTCTTTCAACCAAAATTCACATTTGGAGAATTTGGCGTAAAGTCGTTCTGCTCGAAGAAGTTCCAAGATCAAACGTAAGTGTCGTTCATGTTCGGATTCGGTCTTAGAATAGATTAGAATATCGTCAATGAACACAATTACAAAATGATCCAAGTAAGGTCTACACATGCGGTTCATCAAATCCGTAAAGGCTACGGGTGCATTGGTCAAACCAAACGGCATAACCATGAACTCGTAATGACCATACCTTGTGCGGAATGCGGTTTTTGGAATATCTTCTTCACGGATTCGGAGCTGATGATAACCAGATCGTAGGTCGATTTTTGAGAAACAAGTTGCTCCTTGGAGTTGGTCAAAGAGATCATCGATACGAGGAAGAGGATAACGGTTTTTGACTGTGAGTTTATTGAGCTCACGATAATCAATGCACATGCGGAACGAACCATCCTTTTTCTTTACAAAAAGGATTGGAGCACCCCAAGGGGATGAGCTAGGACGTATGAAGCCTTTATTAACCAACTCTTGAAGTTGACTAGCCAGCTCTTGCATTTCCGAGGGTGCAAGTCGGTAAGGAGATTTAGCAACAGGTTTAGCACCGGGTATGAGATCAATCCGAAAATCAATGGAACGAGCAGGAGGAAGGCCGGGTAGATCTTCAGGGAACACGTCGGGAAAGTCACAAATGATTGGAATGTCTTTCACACTCTTTCCCTTTTCTTTTTGTGTCACGACATGGGCTAAAAAGACAATACATTCCTGACGTAAGCACTTTCGTGCCTCCGTACAAGACATGAGTTTGAGTCCGTTTGAGGGTTTCTCGCCATAGATTTGTAAAGTGTCTCCGGAAGGAAGCGGAATACAGATATATTTTTCAAAGCAAACGACTTCGGCATGAACCTTGGCAAGCCAATCCATGCCTACTATGACATCAAAGCTACCCAATTGCATGGGTATGAGTTCGATGGGAAATTCATGTTCATTAAGACTTAAAATACAATCAATGAGAATGGAATCAACGGTGACAGATTTTCCGTTAGCGATTTCAACGGTGAATGATTTTGGCAATTTAGTACGTGTACATTTTAGCATTGGTTCAAATTTTACGGAAACAAAACTTTTATCCGCACCAGTATCAAATAACACAGAAGCATAAATTCCATTTATAAGAAACGTACCGTTTACAACGTCATTGTCGTTTTGAGCTTGATGCGCATTTATGTTAAATGCGCGTCCACGTGGCGCTTGCACTTGAACCTGATTGTTGCGGGGGCATTGGGGAGCAAGATGGTTTGGGTCACCACATTTGAAGCAAGCACGACCATTTCCATTAGTCAGGGGTCTTTGGGTACCAGTATGAGCCGAAGGTGGGTTACTGGGTGGGCTAGGACCACTTCGACATGCTGAAGCAAAGTGCCCATAACGGTTGCACGTTGTGCATTGACGGCACTGAGAGGCAGGTGGGTGGTGGTATTGGCATTTGGCACATTTGGGAAACGTACCGGTGTAAGCTTTTTCTAGGTGGTTCATGGTTCGAGTTGATGGGAGCTTGGGTTGTTGGTGTTGTCATGGCATAGTTGCGGCTTTGAAACTTGCGTTTCTTGCCGTGATGGGTGTTTTTGGATGATGTTTTTGTATCTTCAGGTTCCTCGGGTGTTTCGGAGATGGCTTGATGGGCGGTTTTGAAGGAGCCTTTAAGAGACAAGGATCCGTCTTTCACTTGGTTGTTGGACAAGGTAGCCGCCAACCGGATGGCTCGCTCAACTGAGAATGGTTCGGCTATGGTGACGGAGTCACGGATAATAGGAGGAAGGCCTTTTATGTACTTGGCTATGGCTCGGTCGGTGGTGTTGACCAATTGAGGGACAAGGATACTAAGTTGCTTGAAGCGAATGGTGTAAGTCAAGTTGTCTCCTCCAATTTGTTTGAGGTTCCAGAATTCCTCTTCAAGACTTTGCATCTCATGAGGAGGGCAAAACTCATCTATCATGAGTTGCTTCACTTCTTCCCATGGTAGAGCGAAGGCGACCTCGTTTCCACGAGTGCTCCTTTCACTTTTCCACCATTCAAGTGCCCTCGATGTGAAAACACCAGTGGCACTACGAGTCCGAAGCTCATCGGGACATTCACTATTGATGAAAGTGACTTCGATGCTATCGAACCATTCAAGCATCTTGGAGGCACCCTCTTCACCCGTGAAAGGTTTAGGGCCACATGACTTGAAGTGCTTATAGGAAAAGGCTGAGGTTTTAGGACCAGGGTTTCGGGATTCAACTGAAGTGTTCGGGCTAGGGTTGGCATTGATTTGCTTAACAATATCGGGAATAACTCGAGCCATTTGCTTAGCCATGAAAGCGACCATTTTCTTATTGGAACTTTGCTTGGAGCTTCTATGGGATTTGGAAGACATCTAAAATGTAGGTTAAAGAGAATGATGAGACTTGATCAATAGTGTTTAACATAATTTTTTGCATATTTAGAGCATTATAACATAACGCCTAAACAAATAGGTTTCAAATTGGTTCTCATAATGAATCATATAACCACTCAAAAGAATTAGATAAAAAAAATAATGAAAGCTTTTAAGTTTTTGTTGGTTCTTGATTATTAGTGTCTGAGGTCGAGAGATTAGCGCGATTCGGATGATTCGCTCTTGACAAGAGGAAAAAGAGTATAGCATAAATGCGTAAAATAAATACAAACATAAAAGAAATTCGATTAAGGCTTGGAATGTTCCGGTTTTGGAACTAAGACTAATCCAAAGTAGTCAAGACTTCTTTTGAGTTCGAGAATCATGCTTTGGCTTAATAGGTTGGAATACTCTCGCCGACAAGTCGGGTAACGGTATTCGCCCTTCCAGTTACTACATGTCCCTTGTCAATCAAAATCTTAAGACTTTGGTGAGATTGAAAATCAAAGAATGGGACTAGTCACCAAGATATGGATATCACTCCTAACTTGGTGGTGTCGTTCCCTAAACGTGGTTGGTACTTATCCATCAAGGTAAGGAAATTAATCCTAACTCGTTGGTAAGGGTCCACAAGAGTGTAATAAGTGAAATTGTCATCAAGGTAAGGAAATCACTCCTATCTTAATGGTCTAATTTCATAAAAACAATAATGGCGGATTGAAAGTCATCACCAAAGTAAGGGATTCACTCCTATTTTGGTGAGTTTGTTTCATTTGTAAAATACAAGTGTCTTCGTATCGTCGTCGCATGATTACACCTTAGGAAAGGTGTATTTCTTTCTAGCCGAGAATAAGATGAGGGGCAAGATTAGATAGATTCGAGTTTTTTTTGGCATAAACATAAGATATTCAAACAAATCATAAGCATTACTAATGGGAGTCCTTAGTCATAGTCTAGGTCAAAACATGGAAGTTTTCCTAATTCCCTATAACTATGGCTCTGATACCAATCTGTCACACCCCAACCGATGGCGGAAACATCGGGGCGCGAGAAGTGATAGATTGTTCAAAGACATCATAGGACTAAAATGACAATAAATTAAGATTAAATTTCATTTTCATTAATCAACGTAACATTACAGTGTTTCAAATAAACATACAATAATTTGGAGAAATGTCTAAAACAAACATAACAAAATGATAGATTTGGTGTGTTTCTAGGTCCCCTAATTGAACTTCTTGATAAAGCTTCAAGCATTTCCTGCAACATGTATAAATATTGGTCAACATATGAATATGTTGGTGAGCATACAAATTTGTATACATAGCATAATAGTGAATAAATCTCAATTCAACATGAGTAAAATATACTAAAGTTTGTACATTGCTAGCATGCAAAGCCATAATCAAACCAAAGTGTCCACTAGCGTAATCTTAGCATCAAAAGTGAGCAAGACCGTAAAGATTGATAACTTAACATAAACCCATCATAATAGGGCGGATGTGCTAGTCCTATAGCGCTATACATGTTAAGGGAGGTTTAGATTGCTTGCAAGATAATGTATTCTAGAATGTATTCACAAATAGTATAACAAGTAAGCATGTTTGTATGAATTGAGTTTTAGAATAAGTTTGATTGAATGTATGCTTGAGTGTATTTGATAAATGATACATGTTGCAACCCAAATAGTGTTAAAATAAAAGGGGTGAAGTATGACTCACGGTTTCGATAGGAAAAGTTCCGAGTCGTGAGTAGATGGATTTGGGAGGATTAGACACCGGTTAACCTAACAAGGAAAACGGGTTTGTCTTAGATTCGGATTTGAGTACTTGTACGTATGTATATAGAATCATAGAAGTCATGTATCGCCAATGGCGGACTAAAACACAATTCACCAACTAGTGTTGGAGATTCGGATGGTAAAGTTAGTACGTTAGTATACCCTCCTCGAAGGAGGTCATGGGATACGAAGGTAGGGTAATAATCCACAAACCTTTGTAAATACTTACATAATAGTTTAAATGTTTAAAGTATAGATATACTACATATAATATCTCAAGTAATCCGGGTGAGTTATGGTGGGAAAGCCCTACTTGAAGAACCAAAGTTCTTCAAGATTGCCATTTGAACCTTAACATAAGCTTTTCAACATGGTAAAGTTGAATACTTAGTTTGGTTTATCACACTTGTTGTTATGTTAGATTACTTGAGTAATAAAAAGATATAAAGTTAAGTTCAAAACTCATTCATTTCTGGATTTTTACCTTAACTCATGTCATCCAACAATGAGGTTTGTTGGAGACAAGGTTTGGTTCAAGGAAAATCCAAGTTTGAACAAGGTAAACCCAAGAGCAACAATTTCATAAAGTTTAGCCACTTGGGAACCCATTTTAGGTGCCTCCCCCTTAGTGTTTACCATTGTAAACCTAGAGGATAGTCCATGGGTTTGTTCCAAGTGGTTTAGTATGTTTTAAAATAAGATTAAAGCTTGTTAAAAGATTAAAAACATCAAGGACAAAAACAAAATAAAAATTCAGCCTTGTAAAACTAGCTTTTGGACCTCATTATAGATGGCTTCCACTCAATGTTGCCAAGGCAAAGTCGTTAGGGATAGTCCTAGAGGTGTATCCATGAAGCTAGATGCAAGCTTTAAGTGTTAGAAACAAAAAAAATGGGTTAGAATGGTGTTCTAACCTTGAAGGTTTTGTGCAGAATTTTTATGAAGAAGAAGAGAACTTTGAGAGAATTTGAGAGTGTTTTGGTGGGATGTGAAGTGTAAAAGTGTTTTGTGAGGGTGGAGGCTAGTTTATAAAGGGAAGGAGTTGGGTTTAATGGGCTTTAATTAGGTTAAAAAAGGGAAAATGGGCTTAAACCCGAGTGGGTTTCGGTTTGACTAGTCAACAAAACCATCAAACTTGTTTTCGTGATTCCCGCTTCGTTATAACTCCGTTTCGTACGCGGTTTTGTTCTACGTTCACCATTTTTAGAGTAATTTCATATGGATAAAAGTAATTTAACATCCATGGTACTAAGAATTGGGTTTGGTGCATTGATCTTGATACGGTTCGAGAGTTACGATCACCAACTTGTGTTTGTGTTGAGCTTGGACCATTGGACTTGGTTTTGGGCTTTTCTTTTGGGTTATTTTACGTGTTTTAAGAACCTTAATTATGTTTTAAAGATTTGGGCTTGTTTACAAGTTAGTTGGGTTCGCTCATGAACACCCGGTTACGTATGATTCCGATTGGTTTTATATTTACAGCGTGTCGTAAGTATATTTGAATGCATATAACGTTTATTTTAAGCATGTGTAACATATAAGTATATAGAATAACTTTTAATAATACTTCCATTGATCAAGACTCAAGAGTACAAGGGTATGAATTGATGATTACAAGGTACAAGGACTAAAAATGAAACAACAAAAAGTACGGACGTTACAGATTGGCACTCCATGTTTTGACACAATTTCATTGAAATAGATTTTAGCTAATCTTTCCATTTTGAAATCTTCCCGTATTGGAATAAAATGAGCTGATTTTGTCATCTATCAACTATAACCCAGATTGTATCACACCCTCGTCTTGTTCGTGGAAGTTTTGTTATAAAATCCATTGTAATCTTATCCCACTTCCAAATAGGAATTTCAAGTTGTTACAAATTTCCAGAGGGTTTTTGATGTTCAGCCTTAACTTGCGAGCAAGTTAAGCACTTCTCTATATATTGTGCAATTGATCTTTTCATTCCTGGCCACCAAAGATCACTTTTTAAATTTCTATACATTTTATCGCTTCCTGGATGCACTGAATATTTAGACTTATGAGCTTCACTCAAGACTAAATCTTGTAATCCTCCATGATTTGGAATCCACATTCTGTTGTTAAGTCTTAAGATCCCATCACTTCCGGTTGCTAATAATTTTACTCTTCCAATCATTCTTTCCTTTTTAATCATATCATCTTGAAGAGCTCGTTGTTGTGATTCTTTTATTTGGTTGAGTAAACTTGTTTTTACATCTAGCCTCATAGCACAAATTCTTATTGGTTTTACTCTTTCCTTTTGACTTAACGCATCTGCAACAACATTTGCCTTTCCTGGATGATATCGAATTTCACAATCATAATCATTCAAAAGCTCCATCCATCTTCGTTGTCTCATATTAAGCATCTTTTGATTGAAGATGTGTTGGAGGCTCTTATGGTCCGTGTAAATTATACACTTGGTTCTATATAAGTAATGCCTCTAAATTTTTAAAGCAAAAATCACTGCACCAAGTTCTAGATCATGTGTGGTGTAATTTTTCTCGTGTACTTTTAATTGTCTTGATGCATATGCAATCACTTTACCTTTCTGCATCAAAACACAACCAAGACCATTACGGGAAGCATCACAATACACCATAAAATCCTCAGTTCCTTCTGGTAATGCTAGGACTGGAGCACTACTGAGTCTTTCTTTTAAAATCTTAAATGCCTCCTCTTGTCTTTCTCCCCACTCAAATTTCATGGACTTTTGTGTTAATTTGGTTAAAGGGTAGCAATTTTGGAGAAGTCTTGAATAAATCTTCTGTAATATCCTGCTAATCCCAAGAAACTACGAATTTCGGTAGGCGTTTTCAGAACCTCCCATTTTGTGATCGCCTCAACCTTAGTAGGATCGACTTGAATACCATGCTCACTGATTACATGACCAAGGAATTGGACCTTTCTCGTCCAAAATTCACACTTTAAAAATTTTGCATAAAGCTTTTCTTTTCTTAATAATTCCAAAATTGATCGAAGATGTTGTTCATGATCTTCTTTGTTCTTTGAATAAATAAGTATGTCGTCAATGAAGACAATGACAAATTTATCTAAATATGGCTTGCAAATTCTATTCATCAAGTCCATGAAAGCCGCCGGTGCATTTGTTAGCCCAAATGGCATAACGAGAAATTCATAGTGTCCATACCTAGTTCTAAATGTCGTCTTAGGTATGTCACTCGGTCTAACTTTTAATTGGTGATAACCTGACCGAAGATCAATTTTGGAGAAATAACTTGAGCCTTGAAGCTGATCGAACAAGTCATCAATTCGAGGTAACGGGTATTTATTCTTAATTGTGACTTTGTTTAAATCTCTGTAATCAATGCACATTCGCATTGACCCATCTTTCTTCTTCACAAATAAGACAGGAGCTCCCCAAGGTGATGTGCTTGGGCGTATAAATCCTTTATCTAACAATTCTTGTAATTGTTCTCGCAATTCTTGCATTTCTGTTGGAGCTAAACGATACGGTGCTTTAGCAATGGGTGCGGTTCCGGGCATCAAATCAATTCCAAATTCAACTTGTCGATCTGGTGGTAGACCAGGTAAGTCCTCTGGAAATACTTCTGGATATTTAGCAACTACTGGAACATTCTCCATTTTCCTTTCTTGTTCCACCACCATCACGTAGGCCATGTACGCAATGCATCCTTTTCTCAAACATTTATTAGCCTTAAGCAATGAAATTATACTACTAGAGCTCCTTGGACGGTCTCCTCGAATAGTAATTTGTTTGCCATCAGGTGAGTAGAGTTCTAGAATCTTTTTATCACGTATAATTCGAGCTCGGTTAGCAGTCAACCAGTCCATTCCTAGAACTACATCAAAACCACCTAATTCCATAGGTAAAAGTTCTACTGTGAATTGGTTGTTGCTTAAGCTAATAGTGCAATCCTTTATTATATCAAGAATCTTAATCTCTTCACCATTAGCAGTTTCAACTATAAAAGCTTTTTCTAACTTTTGGACATTTTTATTCAAATAAGAAGCGAAAGTAATAGATACGAAACTTCTATTTGCACCCGAATCAAATAAAATACTATCATAGATATTATTAACAAGAAAAGTACCGATAATAACGTCATCAGCTGCATGAGCCTCTTTAGCATTCATAACAAAAGCACGAGTGTTACCACGTGTTTGCTTCTCACCACCCTTGAATCCCGATGTTCCTTGTTTCAATTTCGGACAATTAGGACGAACATGTCCCTTGTCACCACATTCAAAACATGTTAGAGATTCAGTACAATCTCTAGCAATATGACTTTTCTTGGAGCATTTTTAACAAACTTGGGAACCACATTCCCCTAAATGATGCTTGTTACATTTCCTGCATCTTGGTCGGTTGTCATTGACTCCTCTTTTCTGTTGTTTAAATCCAAATTTCTTTCCACTCCTTTTATCTTCCCATTTTCTTTTAAAACTATTAGACTTGTAGTCCTTTGAATCTCTAACTCGAATTAATTCTTCTGTTAGCTCACCTGCCAATTCCACAGCTGACTCTAAAGTATTAGGTTTTGCACCTCTGATTGTTCCCCTAATTTCAGGTACTAAACCCTAGATATAGCGATTTATTTGCTGAGATTCTGATTGAACCTGATGAGGAACTAGCCTTGATAGTTCATTAAATCTCATGGTATATTCCTGGTGACCTGTTCCTACCATTTCCAGTTTAAGAAATTCTGTCTCCAACTTCTCAACTTCATATCTTGGGCAAAATTTTCCCATGACTAACTTTTTAAATTCTTCCCACTTCATATTGTTTACTGCATTCTTTTCTTTGTTTTACATAATATTCTTCCACCAACTGTGAGCTTCTTTCTTAAATGATTGTGCTGCAAATCGAACCTTATCTTTTTCATTGCAATCACAAATATTCAATACCGACTCTATCTCATCCAACCATCTAAGAGCTTCAGTAGCATCTTTTTCACCGGTAAAGTCATCTGGTTTACATGACTTGAAGATTTTATAACTACACCCCTTCTTGTCTTCTTCATCAAGATTAATCACTTCAGGTTTCTTCTGTTTATTACCGACATTCTTGTGTTTTACAATGTTAGTGTTGCTTCCTTCATTGTCACTATGACGATCTTTTTCTCGTGACTCATGTTGAGTGTGAGATTTGCTTATTTTAGTGTTCCTGGAATATTCTTCGTTGTTCTTAAAATTTGCAAACACTGTTGCAATTTCTTCAGCAATCATTTCTCTTAACTGCCTTCCTTGTAATTCTGAATCTGAAATAGTTTTCTCTGACTCATGTTTGGAATGAGTGGAAACCAATTTATCAGGGCCCTTATCGTTCGCTTTTTCCTTACCTTTATTTTTCTTGGAAGATCCGTCCTTATTGACATCATCAAAAGGGCGAGTACTTGACTTTGACATTTTCCTAAAAATAGAAGAAACATTACTAATGTTTTTAGTTCATGTTTTGACTATATAGTTTTAGTTTTAAGAATCTTATACTTATTGCATTTCTAGAATTCTTCAATCTAAGTACTTGGACTTAATTTTTTTGTAATTGCTTAACCCTCTCTCTCTCGGTATTAATAACATTAGTAACATAACAATACTACTTCATACAAAACATACTTATCATACCAAGGCAATTTAAAATAAAAGAGTACATTATTAAGATAAAACATACAAAGGAATAACACTGTAAATAAACGATTACATCATCACTTATTTATTTTATTTTTTTCTAGATTTTTCAGCCTTCTCCCATTGTTCCTTGTACCAGTCTCTTTCCCTTTCCATAGATTGTGTACGGGACCGAATCTTTGCTAGTTCTAATGGATCTATATGAGAACCAGATAACCGACGGGTAGGATCACATGTATATTCAAAACTAGATGATCCCGAATATGAGCTCCTTGGTGGCTCATAGTAGGGAGGGTATACTGGATACTGTGGAAAATAAGGATAGGGTGCGTATGGGGGATACATAGGGTACGACTGATAAGGTGATGGTGGTGAAGGATAGTAGGTAGGAGCTATAAGTGGGGGTAATGGTGGGGCATACAACTCCATACGGCTACGACGAAGAGCTGCCTTCATCATTTCCTCTTCAGAGGAGAATCCATGCACAGCACCATAATAATCTAATTGAGGCTCATATGGTCTTGGCTCCTTTTTATACGGGTATTTAGGTTCTAATTGACCTATGGGTTTCTGAGCTCTAGAAGAACGCTCATCATGATCAACCGTCATCGGTTCTGACTCGTCAGGGCCATCATCATCTGCTTTATTCTCAATTGGGTTCTCAATAGGCTCCTCTTCTTCCTCCTCCTTTTCATCTTCTTCTTCTGGGTCATCATTTTCGTCTGAAGATGCATGTTGTGGCAACTCATCAGGCACCTCGATCTTAATTGTAGTACCAGGTCGAATAGATTGTCTAGGGGTTCTTGTAGTCTTACTACTGGTTGCTTTCATATATTTCCAAAATTTCATGGTTGGGGATGGGGATTTTGGTTTTGGTGCTGAAGGTATATAAGTGACATATCCTGATAAATCGGGTGACAAGTCAGGTTCATCGGCCAATTGAGTTCTATTAGGATCTCCGGATGATCCATCATTGGTTCTAGGTGATGATTTACCGTGTTTGAATAAAAACCCAACACCTTTTCCTTTTCCAGTGACGTTCCATTCCTGAAATACAAGTAGATGTTAAAGCTTAATCATACTTAATGCTTTGCACTAAAACTTAAGCATCCAATCCTACAAATCAATACTTAAAGGATTGTATTGTACGGTTAAAGCTTAGAGTTTTACATGAACCCTAATTTGCTAAAACCTTTGGCTCTGATACCAACCTGTCACACCCCATCAAAATGGGGCCTAAGGTGACCGATTGGCACAGTCTTACAGCGGAAAGCTTACATATCTGTATATTAATAGAATCCATTTTTACAATATAGAGTGACACTAAGTTTTACTAGGTACAAAAGTAGACTATAAGATAAGCTAAAATTTAAGCTTCATAATAAGTCTTCTAAAACACCTCCAAAAACTCCTCAAATAATTAGGATCATCAAAGACTTCAAAATTCTTCACACGTTACTCTACTATCACCAAGTAATTTAGAGTGTGGGGCGTCTACGAGTTCCTGAAATACATGTTCAAAATATATACGTCAGCATAAAGCCGGTGAGTTCATGAAATAGACACAAAAATTTTCACACGGTGTATTACCAAATCAGCTGTACACAAATCAAATCTGGTTCAATGGTTTTACTACCACGAGAACCTTTGTTAATATATATAACACATTCGAGTGAGAGTTCACTAAGAAGCACATCGAATGCTTGCACTCCAGTCAAATATAATAGGCACCGACTATATGTATATATATCCCGAGCAATTCATGCTTAATGATGTGTCAACATACAATTAATAAGAATAATACACCTTAAAAATCATTTTAAAACAGTAATCATCACTAACATGTATTCAACTCCAAAAACAAGTAAAAAGGAGATTTAAATCATGAAAACTCACCTGTACTTAGAATTGTACTTGATTCTTTTGCTCCTTAAGTAAAAGGGACTAACGGTTCAACCTAGCTAACTACTTGAATGATCCAAATTGAAGCCCTGATGTGCTTTAGTCTCCTTTGTTTCAACCTCAAAAGATGATGATAATCAGTAAATGCTTTTGTTTCTTTATTTCACACCTAGTTTTATCATAAACTTTTCTTTATTAAGAATCTTAAATACACTAATCTCTTAAAATTTGGGCAGATGGTTACGAATCTAAAAGAGAGTTTAATGTTGCCTTATTAATATCAGTAAATACCTGACTCCTTTGCTGCTAGACTGCACTATCAGTCCTTTCTTTGCAATTTGAGACTCTTAAACAAGACAACAATCCATATTCTGCAATATATGAAGATCTAACAGCTTATAAACTTCCTGTTTTGAAAAGGATTCACCACAAATCAGTCATTAAACCCTTAAATTATTTATAAACTATAAATTTGGAAACTTTTGATGCTTACCAGAAGATATATATCACAAGTTCTTCTCTGATTTGGAGTTAAAAGAAGAAGAAACTATCAAACAGCCCCAATTGATATTCCAAAGCACCTAATATTCTTGTTCTTCCCTTTTTGCTACTAATCTGGATCAAATAGACCATCAATACCCCAAATTGTGTAGTCTAAATACTTCCAACAGCTTCAATTTAAGCTTTAACCCACCAATCAATCGCGTACCTTAACTCTCGTAGACCAAAAAGGCTTCAGATGAATATCAAAGTGAACATAGTTGATGTTTTAAAGGCAAACTCGATGATCTGCAGCTGGATTCGAGGGTTCCCAGGTGTTTCTCGTAGGTATGAAACGTGGCTTTGATAGTGAGAAGTGTAGAGATGAAGAGAACAGATGGTGAATGAGGAGATGGTTTTGATTTTAGAGCCCTAATACGTGGCTGCTGCACCTTCCGATCTATCCTTTTTTTTAACTTATAAACTTTGATAAAATGACAAGAGTAGTCCCTGCTCTCCAATCTTGTACTTTTAACCCCTTTGACTTTTTATTATGGGTATTACAAATCTACCCCCGTTAAACAAAATTTCGTCCTCGAAGTTTAATGTTGACTAAATAATTGAGGATACTTTTTCATCATTTCATCTTCTCGTTCCCATGTTGTCTCATGTTTAATTCTTTCTGATTGAAGATGTGCTGAAGACTCTTGTGATCAGTAAATACAACACACTTGGTGCCGTAAAGATATTGCCTCCACATTTTGAGTGCGAAAACCACAGCTCTCAGTTCGAGATCATGGGTTGTGTAATTTTTCTCATGAATTTTGAGTTGTCTTGAGGCATAGGCTATGACTTTTCCTCGTTGCATGAGGACACAACCAAGACCTTGCTTGGAAGCATCACAGTAAACAACAAAATCATCATTTCCATCAGGGAGGGTCAAGATTGGAGCATTATATAACTTTTGCTTAAGTGTTTGAAATGCTTTTTCTTGATCTGGTCCCCACTGGAAAGACTTATCCTTGTGGGTCAAGGCAGTAAGAGGCACAGCGATCTTTGAGAAATTTGGGATGAAACGCCGATAGTAGCCGGCCAAGCCAAGAAATGAGCGGATCTCAGTGGGAGTTTTAGGTTCTACCCAATTCTTTACCGCCTCAATCTTTGCAGGATCCACATGAATTCCTTTATCATTTACGATATGACCAAGGAATTGTACCTCTTTTAGCCAAAATTCGCACTTAGAAAACTTAGCATATAGTTTCTCCTCCTTCAGAAGCTCAAGAATCAAACTAAGACGATGTTCATGCTCGGATCTTAATTTTGAATAAATCAGAATGTCATCGATGAAGACGATCACGAACTTGTCCAAGTATGGCTTACACACGCGGTTCATTAAATCCATGAACACAGCTGGTGTGTTGGTTAAACCAAATGGCATAACCAGAAATTCGTAATGACCATATCTTGTACGGAAGGCTGTTTTGGGAATGTCGTCATCATGCACTCATAGCTGATGGTAACCAAAACGAAAGTCAATCTTGGAAAAGTATGAAGCGCCTTGAAGCTGGTCAAACAAGTCATCGATTCTTGGTAGAGGATACCGGTTCTTGACAGTAACCTTGTTAAGCTCCCGATAATCGATACACATACGGAATGAGCCATCTTTCTTCTTCACAAACAATACCGGGGCTCCCCAAGGTGAGGAACTTGGTCGAATGAAACCTTTATCAGAAAGTTCTTGAAGTTGGCTAGCAAGTTCTTGCATCTCAGATGGTGCAAGACGATATGGAAATTTTGCTACAGGTGTTGCACCAGGCACAAGATCGATACGAAACTCGACTTGACGAACAGGAGGGAGACCAGTTAAGTCATCGGGAAACACTTCTGGAAAATCACGAATGATCGGAATATCCTCGATTTTCTTTGACTTCCCATTCGTTTTAACGACATGCGCTAAGAAAGCCACATAGTGCTTGCGAAGGTACTTTTGAGCATTGGTACATGACATGAGTCAAAGGCCTTTGGAAGGTTTTTCTCCATAGATATTTAACACCTTTTAGGGCGCAAGAGGGATTAGGATGATTTTCTCAAAACAAACAACTTCAGCATGGTTCTTAGATAACCAATCCATGCCTATAATGACATCGAAATTTCCAAGTTGCATCGGTGTGAGATCGATAGGAAAATCATGCTCGCTAAGACTAAGGATACAGTTTGGAATAATTGAATCGATTGTGATAGGTTTCCCGTCGGCTATTTCTACCGTAAATGGTTTTCTCAACTTAGTTCGTCCACTAGCAAGTAAAGGCTCAAATTCTAAGGACACAAAACTTTTGTCGGCGCGGGTATCAAATAAGACCGAAGCATAATGATTATTGATTAAAAACATACCGTTCACCTCATCGTTATTGGTTTGAGCTTGGTGAGCGTTGATGTTAAAAGCGCGTCCTTGAGCGGTAGGCACCGTGCTGACAAGTTTTGGGCATCGATTACGAAAATGGTTCGGATCACCACATTGATAGCATGCACGACCCTGAGTAATTGCAGGAGGATGTTGGAGGACAGACGTAGTAGTCAGAGTCTTAGCTGCGCTCTTGCACACGTTGAAAGTATGGCCGAAACGACCACAGTTGGTGCAGCGGCTACATTGTGCATTGGCAGGGTGATGGTACTTGCAAATATTGCACTACGGGAAAGTTCCAGTGTAAAGTTTCTTCGCCAGAACTTGATTGTTGGAGACTGGTTGGTAGTTTGGTGCGACTTGATTAACCGAAATAGTAGGGGTAACCACAACAAAGTTTTGGGACTTAGCCTTCCTTTTCTTGTTTTGGAAGGATTCGGGTTTTTCCTCCTTAAGTGGTTCAACTGAGGGTTTCTCGGGCACCTTCTTAGCACCCTTCCTAGTCAAAGTTCCAGCCTTGACATGATTGTCAGTTAACTGAGCAGCTAACCGGATGGTATCTTCCAAGGTTGCAGGATTGCTACCCCACACCGTGTCTTGAATTTGCATGGGTAGACCACCGATGTATTTCTCGATAGCCCGAGATAAAGGAGTAACCAGGTGAGGAACAAGCAGACTCAATTCATGAAATCGGTTGGTATAGGCTAAACTTTCCCCACTTTCCTGAGTTAAGTCCCAGAACTCAGCTTCCAATTTCTTAATTTCATTTCTCTGACAGAATTCCCGAGTCATGAGCTCCTTAACTTCATCCCACATCAATGCTAACGCGGCATCAGTTCCACGGGTTCGTTTCTCCCCGTTCCACCGAATGAGTGCTCTCTTTTGAAGAACACTTGTAGCATAGCGAACCTTGAGATTCTCGGGACACTCACTATTGAGGAAAGTGTTCTCGATACTCTCAAACCACTGTAAAAGACCAGTGGCACCTTCGGTCCCGCTAAACTTAGTGGGATTGCAAGAACTGAAATGCTTGTAAGTACAAGCTCGTGGAGGGTTTTGTGCGGCTTGATTTTGAACGGTGTTGTTGCCTTGGTTCAAATGGGTAAGCAGTGTTGGGATGACCGCAGCAACTTCACGTGCCACTATAGCAGCAATCTTGCGGCCAGAGTTTCCAGATCGGGTCCGGTTTTGACGAGAAGACATGCTGTAAGAGTATAGAAAACCTTTATGAGAATCGGTTAATGGGTTTATAAAATTTCAAAATGATAAAATCATTGATGAGATGGTTTAAAATAACAATGAGATGTTATGAGTGTAAACGTTCGGCTCGCAAACCAAAGCGAATACGTTGACTTATCAAAGTATTTGTGTCCACCACAACCTTAATAAAAACATGCGTACCTATAAGCGAATACTCATCTCGAGACTTCCCAGGTAAGGTAAACGGATCCATCGGTTGATTTGGATTTATATGAATACCTTGCCTGGACAGAACACCTTAAGATACAGGTATTCCACTCTTCCAGCATTGCATGTTCTCAGTCATGTGACACGGACTTTGACGAGATTTGAAAACCATGAATAACAAATCAAAATTTAAAATTTGAAAACAATTTGATTTAGGCCCACAATGCCATATAATATGATTTGAGAATTTGTATGTGAAAGGTAAGAATCAAAGTATAAGGAAATGTCATAATCACATAAACATAATAAGCATAAGTGACACATATAAGCCCTATCTAAACATATAGAATACATGAGAGGACTCATGTGTAAAGGTACTTAGTTATAGTCTAGGTCATTCCATTTCTAATAACCTAATTCCCTATAACCTTGGCTCTGATACAATCTGTCACACCCCGACAGATGGTGGAATCATCGAGGCGGACGAATGTGAATCGATTGTTCATAGCACAAAGTAATAATACGTTGAAAAAACATTTAATAGCCATTTATTTATTGAATAATGCCAGTAAAGTCACACATTACAACGCAATTAAAATAAAACCATAAAATATAATATTGTCTTCTTTATTTTTAACTAGGTCCAATCCTATATGAGCAGAGAGAATTCCACTAGATAGCATTTCCTGAAATCATGCGAAAAAGTAACGAGTCAGCTAACACATTAGCCGGTGAGTAATCATAGGTTTAAATACACATACATAGGTTGATTAAATATCTTAAAAACAATTCAATTCACATGACAATGTCAGACTAAAGTGCAACAGTGAATCATAACAGAAAAACCCAACACAATCAACCCTAATGACTGAATTGACTCGGTCCTCAGACGGAGCCTTATAGAATGAATGATTTCCGGTTTCAATCACCACGCGTCTAAACAAATGGGGTGGGTTTGTCAAACCAATAGATCTATCATTGTTACCGTGGTTGTGTGAATTAATGATCATGTTATCAAGTTTATCTAATTATGAACACGTAATTGCAAGTAATAACATATCATGTATTGAATTGAATTTAGAATGAAATAGAATAAAACTAAATAAGTATGATTGAATATTAAATCACATGATTTCCCCAAATAATAAAACATGAATATGGGCAATGAATACTCACCTGGTAATAAGTTGATTTGAGTAACTATGAAAGATTAGGTACCAACGATTTCTTCCCGGATTTAACCTAAGGAATAGTGCCTTAATTTTATAACAACGTAATGATTGGAGACTAGATTGATTGAAAAACTAGGGTTCTAATTTGGGATTTAGGGTTTACAAATGATTTAAACTATTATATTTGATTTAATATGATTAAATAAAATAGCGAAAATGAATTTAAATAAGGAAAATATTGATTGATAATATTTGGAGTAAAGTAACTAAATATGTTTGAAACATTTAATAAAAACATTTGGATAAATTTTAAAGTGTAAAAGTTAAATAATTAATTTTAAATTAATTACTTGGACTCTTGGTCAAAATAATTAAGTGAGTACTTAATTATTTAAGTGAGTACTTAATTATTTAAATTTTATAAAATATTAATTTAAATGATTTGAAATAGTTTAAGTTTGTTTAAACATGATTTTCTTTATATAAAATTAAAACTAATAAATAAGTTTTTTTTATAACATTTAACCCTTTAATAAAAATGAGATTATAATTTTTAGAATTTTCAGAAATTAATAAATAATTTCTAAGATAATTAACAAAACAAATGTTATAATGATTTATAAAATTTAATTTGATAAATATATATAAAAAACGGTTTTTAAAAATGCATGTGGGTGCCCAGGTTCGAACCTGGGTCGCCCCTGTGTATGCAAAGTGTGTTACCATTGGGCCAAAGCCCAGAATCCGTTTTAATTTGGTTTTTAATTTAAAAAAACATTACTTTGACAAATCCCCCAAATTAAACATGAACCCTAGATTCAATTTGTTTCAAATTGAACATGAAAACTAAATCGATATCCAAATTAATCATAGGGCTTTCGATTAGCATCCAAAAACGAGTGTAATCATGTATCTAATTACCTGGTTTGAGATAGAATCGATGGTTTAAAAGCTTGAACGAGTCGCAACGGGTGGTAGTCGATCGGAGTTGATGTGGCTGATCAAAATCGAATTAATTGCACAGGGAGCTTCAATTGGACCCGATGATCGAAAGCCCTCAATCAATTTCTGTTGAGGTTGCCTCGAATATGATGTTCGATTAGTTGCAGGTCGCGACGTGGAGGTGGAGTTCGAGAGAGAAGATGGGGTTTGTTTCGTTTGTAATTGGAGTTGCATAAAGTTCAAAGGGATCGATTTGAAGGTGTCACTATGCGTTTATAGTCCGATTGTACCTGTTTCAAATCAAACGAGTTTAAGGTTGATTCGGGAGTTTCGGGTCACAATTCGATTATAATTACATGGTGTTATTAGCAATTATTGATATGTTTGAATTCGTAACGCTCACAGAATCGTTTTCAATTGATTAATTTGATTGATTGCGAGATGAACAGGTTGTAACAGATTGATTTGAAAGTGGGTTTTCGGGTTTTTTTTATTTGACCATGATAAGCATTTGATTGAATCCAATTAAGACCGGTTATGTGGTCGAAACAGGTTCACCATCGAGAAGAACCGGTTTAAATGAGCCGGTCGAGTGGCTATCGAGGTGCCGGAGGGTGACCGGAGAGTGGTCGGCCGACCGGGGGGGGAGTAGGGGGGTTGGGTTGAGTTTCAATAAAGTTACAATTTTGGTCCCTGTAATTTGGAGTGGTTGTTATTTGAATTAAGTTTAACAATTACAAAATTGGCCCCCAAACTTATTAAACCAATTTATAATAAAATTTGTCTCTTAAACTTTAAAGAGTTTATAAATAAAAAGAAATAATTTAAAATTAAATCTAATTCTCATTACATCTTATAGACTTTTATAAATTTATAAGTTTTGTAAAAACTTTGATATATAATTATTCTTTCCATGTTAAAATTCATAAAAAAACAAACAAACAAACATACCCAGTGAGTCCCGCTCAGGAGCAGGGTCTGGGAGGGGTAGGTGGCGGCGAGTCTTTCCTCTATCTTGGGAGATAGAGAGACTGCTTCCAAAGAGAATGTTAAAATTCATAAATGACAATTATTTGAAAATTTGTAACACATTACTTTATGAATTATAAAATTATTATAACTTGTTTAAATGGTTTAAATAAGTGACATTCTAAATAAAGCCATTTATAATATTGATTAAACTATACCGAGTTATATTTAATTCATTGAAATTAATACCCTTAGAAAAACGGGTTCGGGTTACAATTTGAAAATGGGTCGGATGTTACATTTTTTTGTTCACCCATGAGACAACATCATTCCTTAATAGACCTAACAACTACTTTTCAAACGAATGACTAGAGGATTTATGTTTTAATGAACTTTTAAGTTGTAACACCCGGAAATTTTGTTTGAAGTGTCATGAGACTGGGAGTTCCATACGCATGGAAGTCATGCGACTGGAGTCCCATACGCACGGAAGTCATGCGACTGGAGTCCCATACGCATGGAAGTCATGTGACTGGGGTGTCCATACGCATGGAAGTTAGGCGACTGGAGTGTCCATACGCATGGAACTCATGCGACTGGACTGTAGCATTTAAGGGAGAGGGCAGCCCATTTCCCCCTCTCCACACACTCATTTCAGCCATAGAGAGAAAGAATAGAGAAAAAGGGAGAAGAGAAGAAGAAAGCTTTGTTCGAGTGGGTTCGAGAGTGCAAAATCGACGTGTAGCGGGTCAAATCAAAGCTCTACTCGACGGGATCATTTAGGTGAGTTCTAGGACCCCTCTTTTACACGTGTTTGAATGATTTTAGGGCTATAACTCATCTGAAAAACTATTTTCGGGTATTTGGGTGAAAACCCGTTTATGTGTGTATGTGTATGTGTATGACTCGTTTGGGGCTTGATTTCGGGCTTGGATATCCTTGAATGAGGTTGTGGTATGTTTCCTTATGGATTAGAAGGGTTGATCTGAGCTCAAACGAGTTTTGAAGGGTTTGGATAGGGCTACGTGACTGGAGGGCCAATCAGCCGACTGAGGGGCGACTGAGGTTCAATCGCACGACTGAGGTTCAATCACACGACTGGGGGTCCAGTCGCACGATAGGTCATACGACTGAGAGCCCAGTCGCATAGTTGTTTAGTCGCATTGCTGTCCAATCGCACGACTGAGAGCTCAGTCGCATAGGTCCATTCGCTTAGTGTCCAATCGCACAATTGAGGGTCCATTTGCACGATTGGAGGTTAAATCGCATGGGACTTCATCCGCATTGGTCTAATCATATGATGTTCAGTCATATGGAGGCCATGCAACTGAAGGGTGCCCAATCGCCCAAATAGGGCTGTTGTGTACGAGGAGAGGCATAGCTTAATTACTGACTTTTGGGGAAAGAGAAGGGGTAAGTAATGATGTGATAGTCCCCGTAAGTATATGTACGATGGCCGTCGAGGCTTTAGAAGTTATGTTGGGCACGATGATGATAGTGTTGCATGTTATGCATGATGTATGTTATGTAAAGTATGAAGTTGCCATGATAGATGGTGATGATTGATGACTGGTAGATGTCGATGTTCCTTGTTTCAATCGTGTTTATATTTCTGTGGCTTTACGTGTTATGACTAATAAATGTAATGAAAGTATTATATAACGTAAAGTGAAAGATAATGAAAAGAGGAACGTAATGAGTGAGTGCATGAAGTAATGAATGAATGACCGAATGAACGAATGAAAGGCTTGCAAGCATATGTATGAGGTGAGCGACTCTGTGTCGCAACAGACTCGAAAAGGGTCCTTGTCGCGTACTCCGGTACTGTGTCAGTCTTCGGACATGAGTCGGGGGTTTGTGTACAGGCCCCGACACAGTATCAGTCTTCGAACATGAGTCGGGGGTATTGCATGAGACGAGATAATGAGGTGAGCAACTTTGTGTTGCAACAGACTCGGATAGAGTTCAATCCAGGTGATTGGCTCGAAAGGGATCTTTGTCGCGTATCCCGGTGCTGTGTCAGTCTTCGGACATGAGTCGGGGGTTTGTGTACAGGCCCCGGCACAGCATCAACTTTCGAGCATGAGTCGGGGATATTGCATGAGATAGGATCTAGTTGAATGGGTAGAGGATCGTATGCTCCGGTACTGTGTCAGTTTTCGGACATGAGTCAGGGGTTTGTGTACAGGCTCCGGCACAGTATCAGTCTTCGGACATGAGTCGGGAGTATTGCGTGAGTTGATGAACGAGAAAGATAATTATGAAAGAAAGGCATTATGAAACGGACGAAAGTTAACGAACGTAACGAAGGTTAAAGATCAAACGAATGAATGTAATGAAAAGAAGGAACATAATGTTAATGTATGAAACAGGATCCTTGTCACTCGACCTCAGTAATCATGGCTGCGTGCCATGAAGTGGGTAAAGTTTGACAGGATCTAGATAGAAGTAAAAAATAAAGAATGAATGAATGAAATAATGATGATGAAGATAATAATGATTGTATTATCTATGTGTACGTATGATGTGTGATCGTATGAAAGTAAAGAAACGGTTTTAATGTAAAGTAAAGTATGTTTTATTTAAAACTAGAACTCACTCAGCAACTCTGACTTTTGATGTGTTTCCAGTTGGCAGGTATGTTGCTGAGGATGGCATGGGATGACTACTCAGTTCCTTCGGGATGGCATCCATTGTTATAATGCTTTTATAAGGAAATGATATTATGTAATGAACTGTAATAGTATTTTGTAAGAGCATTTTATTGAAATGAAAAGGATGTTTTTAATGTTTCCGCTGCAATGATTTTATGAATAACGATAAGAGTTATGTTTTGAGTGCGATGAATGACCAGTTGTGAGGTGCCCGGGAACGGGGCCTTACAAGTTGGTATCAGAGCCAAAGTTTAAGTGAAATAGGTAAATTTTCGAAATAAACCTGAACTTAAACTGAGAATGGGACGGAAAAGGGAAGGGATGCCAAACTGAGTAGCTGCGTGCCATCAGGTATTTTCTTAATGTTAACCGGTATTATGTGTGCGTGTTATGTGATTTATGTGTTGCTGGTAGATTTAGACACTGATGTAGGGTCAGGACAGGTAATGCTCGGGGTACGAAGAGTAAAGTAAGTGGATAATCACAACTGGCCACTGTAATTAGGGACTTACTATACTTGACATAAACTGAGCTATTCCCTTGAATGACCATGTTGGTGTTTGAATCTTTCAGTGTGTGTTAGAGAATGCCGGTGGTAGATCATCGAAGTCTTCACGCGGTGGAGGTCGTGGTGGACATGGTGATGAAACCGCGGGTCACCAGAGGAAGACCCAGTGTGGAGAAAGTGGTTCATGAAGAACCTGAAACCCCTCATCCGGAGGGTGGTGATGAGAGTGCTAACCTAAGAGCCTCGATGAGGGAGGCGGTCGCGGAAGAAGTGCATCAGGCTATGCAGACGATCTTACCATCTGTGGTGACCGAAGTGATAAAAGCAGTTAGAGATGGGGAGAGACAGGAAAGGGGTAGACCTTCGGACGAAAGGAGACGGCCTGAGACTGAAACGATTCTCTCCGATGATGAGGAAGATGAAGAAGAGCCTGTGCAGGAGGTGGCACAAGGCTGTAACTATGGGGCGTTTCAACGATGCAAGCCCTAAACTTTTGATGGTAATAGCACTGCTGCTGCTGCTCACCGATGGGTGAGGGAAATGGAAGCTGTTTTAAATATCAGCAAGTGCCGAGAGGACCAAAAGGTAAAGTTTGCTACCCACTCTTTCATGCACTCAGCTTTGTGCTGGTGGGACAGCATAGTCCAAGTTGAGGGTAGTCGGGCTATCGGAAGGATAAGATGGTCAGAGTTGAAAAGGCTGGTGATTGAGGAGTTCTGTTCTCACCGTGAGATGGATAAAGTTGAAAGGGAGTTCCTGCAGTTGGAAGCGGGGACGATGACGCATCAACAGTACACCACCAAATTCAATGAAATGGCACGGCTGGTGCCGGATCAGGTGACACCTCTTTCGCGGAAGATCAAGAGCTATATGCAGGGCTTACCGGCGGATATCCGTAGGCACATGATTGCTGCCCGACCAAGCACGTTCAGGTCGGCAGTTGATCTAGCGGGAAGGTTGTACGACGAGCGGGAGGCGATGGCGGTAACGGACGAAGCGGAGGAGCGAGCCTACGTTAAGAGGGGGAAAGGAAGGCGAGACAATAATGGTGGATTTGTGTCTGAAGGTACGGTGTTGAGGGACGATGAATGGAAGGGAATAGAAAGAAGAGGAGAGTTATGCAGGAAGTGTGGTAGAGGTCATGAGGGAGAGTGCAAGTGGGGACTGAACGTCTGTTTTTAGTGTGGGAAGGAAGGCCACAGGGCAAGGGATTACCGTGTGGCTAAGTGCTACAACTGCGGTGAGGCTGGACATCTGAGCAGGGATTGTAAGAAGTCAAAGGCGGGAAGCTCTGGGGCGAGGAAGGAGAACAGAGGGTGAAGGCTAGAGCGGACTTCGACTTGACATCAGGTACATTTCTGGTAATTTAAGTTCGACTTGCGATGCTAGTAGTAGTAGTTTCGTTCCTACTGCTTTCTAGGGTAAGTTGCATGTTAGGAGAGAGAACATCGATGAGCCCTTCGATGTAGAGATTGTTGTTAATGAATTCACTAGGTTACTGGATGCCCTAGAGGATTACGTGATAAGAAAGCGTTTGTTCTTGCTAGACCGTTTGGACAGACCTGGGTGGATAGGCATACACCCTAAGATGAATCGGCTAGTAATCCACGAGGCGTGAAGGTATTGCCTACTTGGCCGATGTAAGGTATGTGGATATACCAATATCCCAACCGTCAGAGGTACCGAGACCTGAGTAAAGATTATTGGTGGCCAGGTATGAAGCGTGATATGGTAAAGTATAAGAGTGAATGCCTTACTTGTTTACAAGTGAAGGCCAAGCACCAATTACCTATGGGAAGTATTGAGGTGGTCGACACTACGACCGAAAAGCTCGAAAGGACTAAAGCCCCGATGGAGATAGTCAAAGATAGACCAGGAGTCGTATGTTGATAAACTGTGACATCCGGTAATTTTCCGTTACCAAACTCCATTAGTTCCGTTAAGTTTTGCATACACGTGTCCGTAAGCACACACTAGTTGTCGTTTGACGTTGGCGACCTAATAATAAATAATAATGTTAAATTAATAATAATCTAGTGGATTAAATGATTATTATGTTATGCTTATGTGTTTACGCAATTTAAAGACTATTTGGGAATTTTATCGCGTAACGCGGAAACGCGCGTGTTAATTCGTATGTCTTGTGTTTTTATAAAATAAAATATATAAGTATTATCATTAGTTTAAATGTTCATATTATTAAGTTTAAAACACTTCACAAGGAGTTTAAAAGATAAAATTTTATAAAATACATAATGCAAGGGCTAAAAGTGTACATGTGGTTAATTAAATTAAACAAAACACTAACCCTAGCCCCCACCTTCTCCCAAAATCACGACCAGCCATCCTCCAGCCCTCCTCCTGTGATTTTCAGCCTAGAACCATCAATTCGTCATGGTTTTGATCAATCTCAATCCCTAGAACGCGATTTGGACCTTTATTAACAAGTACACACGTGAATTGAATGTTAGTTTTGTTGTTTTTGTGGGTTTTTCATTAGGGACGAAGCCTATACTTGAAATTGATGTTCATGGGGCTGAAATCTTGATGTTTTGTTGATATTAATATGTTAGTTAGATTGTATGTATGTTGTTTAACGTAGATTATGCATGAATGACACGTTTGTAATGATCGGATCATGAACCTTGATGAATATGAACCCTAATTCGAAAAGTTTGATGATTATGTGGAATTGATTGTTGTTTGATGTTGTTGGGATGTTAATTAGGTTGTATGAATGCTAGCAAACATTAATCATGTAAGAAATTGTGATTTTGATGCTTGGATCATACCTTACTATTAATAGTAACTTTTGTGCATGAACTTGATAATTCAATGATGAACTGATGGTATTAGGGTGTTAATGATGTTGTATGAATATTGAGATTATGATATAGATGCTAGATTGTTGATATGAATGCTAGAAATCTTAGGTTGGATGTTGTTGTTCATGTCTTGCCAAAAGTAGAAACTTTTTAGATATGGATGAATGAATCATGCTAGTTTGATGTTGTTGATCATAGTTAGTTGTTGTTATGAGCTTGAAATAGCATATTATTGATGATTTGTATGTACATTGGGTGTTTATTAGATTTTGGGATGAACTTTCCCAAAAAGAAAACTTTATTGTGCGTGAACATAGGATATTTGGAATTGGACTTACTCATGGCTTTAGGATCATGCTAGAATATTTGTTGTGGATGCCTAATGTGATAGAACTTGTAAATTGGGTTGTATGGAATGTTTAGTAGGTTGTTTTGTGATTTATGTACTTTGGAGATCATGTATGGGTTTGCATGTTGACTAGTAACTAGGACATCATGTTTGGGACTGGAAATCAATCATCTTGATGTATGTGGTATGTATTGGACATATTGAATGTGTTGTGGTTAGTATGGATGATTATTTGATGAATTATCTGTTTTGACCCGTATATGCTAAATCATGGTTATAGGTCATATATCTGACCTGTTATATGATACACTAGTTGTGTTATGAACACACCGAGTATGCTAGATGCTAAGAACTTACATGACTTGTATGATATGTGCATAGTATGATGAGTTAAGCAATGCATTGGGAATGTAGCACCATATGTGATTCATTGGAATGTTAACCATGTATGATATATGCTCATGTCTGTTTAAATGGTTTACAACACATAATGTCACCAACGGGTCAAACGGGTCAACTGGGTCAAACATGTCTATTCTTCTAAAACCTTAAGTCTTGGTTGTAGTGCACTTAGGGTTTCACATATTCTCTGTTTACACATACTCATGTACTTACATGATCTAGGTAACCTCTGAGGGTTGACTGTACACTTGTTCTGTCAAGTAAACTCTAGTACTCAATACGCGTATCAGGTGAGTTCATGCCCCACTGTTTTACTTAATCTCTTTTGGGGGAGATAGCATACTGGTAACTTTACAACGCTTTTTATATTTAAGATGTGTATGATATTAATATAGTGCTGTTTACCATGATAAAGTCCTCACACTTTCGAATTGTTAATATTGGATAGCGGGGAAACTTGGGTAGTACTACTGGGTCTGACGAGCCCCACCAGTGTGACTCGAGGTCAACCGGGTGCAATTTGTCCTATGTATATTTGTCACGACATGGTAAGTCATGACAGGAGGCAAACATATGACCATGCATTTACATATGACACAATGATCATTGTATCATTGTGTCAAATCCTATTGTGTCATTTTATTTAAACATTGTGTCATAATAATTTATATTAATTTTGTTTTCACTAGGAGTGGAAGAAGAAAGGGAAGATGATGTTGTACAAAATGTTGAGGATATGATGGCTGAAACAGAAGAGGTATGACGTTTAATTATTATAATACACTTTCAATAATTTACTTGAAAGATCATCAACAGTTATTGTTTATACAACAGGAAATGGTAAAAGAGATTGAAAAAGAGCTTGAGCTGTTTGATGACCATGCAATATGTGTAATGTTATTCTTAGAGAAGTCAATCAAAGATTTCCCTGGAAGCACAACAATTCAAAAAAAAAACAAAAAGAATGGGATTGTTTGGTGAACTCATATAAAGCAAAATCAAAAAATGACACAATCGAAGTTGAAGTTGAAGTAGCTGGAGAGGCAGTTGGATCTGGAGCTGGAGCTGGAGAGGCAGTTGGATCTGGAGCTGTAAAGTTAGGAGGTTTAGAGACAGGAGCTTGTTTAGAACGGAATGAGAAAGATGTTGATGTAAATGAAAGGGAAGCAAAAGAATTGAATGACACAGTGATATCTGATGACACAGTGAATGTGAATGACATAATGGCAAAGGATGACACAATGGCAAAGGATGACACAATGGCAAAGGATGACACAATGGCAGAGGATGACACAATGGTTGAATGTGAAGAACAAATAACCATTGACATATTGAGAATTGTTACAAATTTGAATACAGAGATTAGACAGAATGAGAGGGACATAATGGGAATTGCAGATGACACAATGAATGATGATGACTTTGATAGACCAAACTTTTGTTTATTGACTCCAACACTAGAAGAAGATAATGTTGATGTTGTTAGTAAGAAGGTAGATGTAGGAAAGGAAAATGATGATGTTAGTAAAGAGTTGGAAGTGCAAAACAAGAAGTTGGAGGATGACATAATGGTTCAAATTGATACAATAGGAAAGGATGACACAATGAAAAATCTGAATAATTTGGATGTCGTTCTGATTAACAAGGGAGATACAGTCATCTTTCAGGGAGTACTAGAAAATGCAGATTCTTTTAAAACTCCTGCTTCAAAAATGGTGGTTAATGTTGATCCTATTTCACATGCACCACCAATTACATGTCCGAAACAAGATGAATTAAACATCAAAAAGAGACCAGAGAGAAAAAAGATTCCAACAGAAGTTTTATGCTCACCATTCATACAACGACAAGTTGTAATGGCCGAAAGAAGAACGGTTTCAGAAAATAACACATCAAGTTGTCTATTTGTAGGAAATGAAAAACCATGGTAAAATAACTTCTATGTATAAATTTAAATTTTAATTAGTTTACTAACTTTTCTTTTTGTTTTTTTCCAGGGATCTTTTATTTGTATCTAAAGATTTCATGACGGTGCCAAGGGTGGAATTGGAGAGTCTAAGGCCAGAAATTGAAGTTCATATTGATGTTATTGCTATATGGGCACATATATTGAATGTCGAAGAAAAGAAGAAGGCAAGAGAGTCTTATTACAGGCTTTTTTGCAATCCTTAAATGATTGTAAGTAAACTAAATGACACAATGATATTATTACATAGTGTATATGACTCGTCAACACCATGACACAATGAGTCTTATGACACAATGAATCTTATGACACAATGATATATATGACACATTAACACCATGACACAATAGTCTTATGACATAAGAAATCTTATGACACAATTAATACATGACACAAGAAATCTTATGACACAAAAAATCTTATGACACAATGAATACATGACACAATGAATCTTATGACAAAATGAATATATGACATAATGAATCTTATGACACAATGAATTTTATGACACAATGCTATATATGATACAATGAATCTTATGACACAATAATATCATTATGTCAAGTCTTATTTAACTTATTTTATCTTATATTGTTTGATTTACAGAAAGCTAATACTTACATGAGAGATTATGAGGTTGTTCTTAAGGACTTCACAGAAAACATGAACAACCTTTTAAAAATGAGAAGTTGGTGAAAGATATAAAGAAGTTTGATATGGTGATGCTACCAATCCTTCAAATGGGTTATTATTACCTTATTTGTTTCAATCTAAAAGACACAAGGACAATCTTGATTGACAATAGCGTATCTGGTGAATATGAAGCAAAGTACCTTGATCTACCCGAGAGAGCAGTAAGTACTTAAAACCCATATAATTAATATAGCACAACGTATGCTATTTAAATATAACATAATGTTGATTTTTTCCACAGAGAGATGTTTTTGCAGATTACCTTGCAAGTATTTCACATAGAAAAGCAAAAAATAAAGGGAACATCAATTGAACGGTTAAAAATGACACGGAGAACATCAAAAAATGGAACTGATTGTGGAGTAGTTCTCATGCGTCAAATAGAGATGTACCTGGGAGAAGATGTGAAGTTCTGGGATTGTGGATTCACTGATGAAAAAGATAATAAGCAGGCGGCAGAATTGGAAGACTTGCACCGAAATTATGCTACAAAAATTCTATTGCATGACATAAATGAATCAAGGGATTTGGTAATACAAGATGTGAAGAACTACATGGAGTTACCTGGTTCTAAAAAATTAGCCTCCAGAAAACATCAAAAGACAGAATCTTTAAAAGGCTGACATTTGGAATGGCGTAGTTCAAAACAATAGTTCTTTGAAACAATAGTAATTTGACACAATAGTTGTTTGACACAATGGTTGTTTGACACAATGGCTGTTTGAAACAATGGTAGTTTGACACAATGGTAGTTGACACAATGGTTGTTTGAAACAATGGTAGTTTGACACAATGGTAGTTTGACACAAGTGGTAGTTTGACATAATGTTAATTTGAAACAATAGTAATTTGGTATGCTGGCATGTTGTTATATTTTGCCTTGTATTGGCATGTTAATATTTGTTGCTAATGTTGCTTTACATTACACAATATTATTTTGGTAACATGTTTTTATCAACAAAATCAAACATAAACAAAACTCTTCAAATATGACACAATGAGTATAATGACACAATGAGTCTAATGACACAATGAATATAATGACACAATGAATATAATGACACAATGAATATAATGACACAATGAGTATTTGACACAATGAATCTTATGACAATGAATCCTATTCTTGAATAGGCATAGAATCAATTGTTGAGCTGCTTGAAGCTTGTTTATCTTTAATGCTTTGAAGATATAAACTGCAATTGCGTATAATGTGACCAGGTTGTTTGCAAAACCCATAATGTCTCAACTTTTTTCCTGCTTGTTCGATGGCTAACTTACGAGCAGACTTCATTCTTTTCGGCCTACCTTTTGTCTTTTGCTTAACAGGCACACGAAATTTTGCTTCATTTCGTTCGCTCCCTCCAGTTAACTCTGCAAACCTATCTCTCCTGCCTGGAGGTGGGGTGACCATTTGAACTTCATCAGCCTTACACTTGTAACTATTTAAATAATCACGATAAAAACACAACTCGTCTTTGTTTGTAACCAATTTATTAACAATATAATCATTGGCACTCCTAATATCACAAACCACATCTTCTATAAAATGCCAGTTGTTGTCACAACCAGGAAGTATAAAATCAGATCTGAGAGAAGTATTTGGCACAGCTTCCCTTGTCCAACGCTTAAGAACATACTTTTTTGGATACTCTCTAATATCACAAAGCCGAAGAACATAGAAAATATGACTACATATCAACCCAAACTGTTCAAACCTATTGCAACTGCATGATATGGTCAAATCTTCCTTTCGAAACATAACCTACAACAAAATACACAATTACATTTAACGTGACACAATGAACCTCAACACGTGACACAATGAATCCCCAAAACCATGACACAATGAATCCCTAATCATGACACAATAAACCTTCACAAAGACACATTATAAGCAGCTTTCATGACACAATGAATCCCCAATCATGACTCAATGAATTCCCAAACCATGACACAATGAATCCCCAATCATGACACAATGAACCTTCACAAGACATGACACAAAGATAGATTTTGACACAATTATGCTCGGTTGACACAATGAACCTCAAAACCTAACACAAAGATAAAGTAAAACACACATCAAGTAAAATATTACACAATATATAAACAAGAACAAAGAAAAATTGATACCTTAAAATAATCAGTGCATGGTTGCCTGAAATCTTTGATTTCAAACTTTGCAAATCATCAACTGTTTCAATGCTCACAGATGCACAAATATTGATTGCATTATTTATCTCCAACTGCTGATCCAAAAAAATAGTTGGCGTAAAAATCTGTGCAGCTTGTTTTTCAAGAACAAATGAACTGCACAACTCCACATTAGCAAATCAAGTGTCATGATCATTATTCCTATGCTCATACCTCTGAGCCTCCATAGCGGATTCGAAATGACTATTAAACTCCAATAAAGTTGATATTGGGTTACAAAACTGATTAAAAAAGTGGTTTTCACTCTCACATCTTGACGTTGTACGCATAAGCCCAGAAAAATTCTTATTTTGATAATATGTAGGAATCCAATCTCCTCTGATATTGAAAATTTCACACAACCATGGATGAGTAGTTAAACCAAACTTATATAGAATTACATCCTATTTTTTTCAAATTCAACAGAAGTAATAGATTCTTCCCATACAATAGCAGCTAGTCTCTTTTTAAAATCTGTAGTGTTACACAAAACTGGTCCCACCTACAAATATGAGCGTAAAGCAATATCAGATAATATAAAAACACAATGACTGAAAAAGGAATAGCAGAATATCAAATGACACAATGAGTAAAAAAGAAAAAAGACACAATGAGTAAATTAGAAAAAGACACAATGAGTAAACACTTGATACCTTAGAGTCACTTTGTCCCATATACGCCACATACATAACCTATGCCGGGAAGTTGGTAAAACATCTAGTATAGCCCTCTTCATTGCAGGATCTTGATCACTAACAATAACTTTAGGTGTATTACCAAAAGCTTTGACATAGTTATGCAATAACCACCTATATGAATCTGCAGTTTCAGATCCAAGAAGGGCAGCACCAAGAGTAACATTTCTATTATGATTATCTATACCAGTGAAAGGTACAAAAACCATATCATACCTATCATATACGACACAGTAACTATAATTAGACATAATGAATATATGACACAATGAATCTTATGACACAATGATATATATGACACATTAACACCATGACACAATGAGTCTTATGACACAATGATATATATGACACAATGATATATATGACATAATGATATATATGACACAATGAATAATGTAAGTAATAACATAATGGAAAAAAGACACAATGAAAATATGACACAATGAAGAGATTAGAATCATACTTGTTAGATCTATAAGTAGCATCAAATCCAATAACATCACCCAAGATCAAGTAATTATTCTTCATAACATCATCAGCCCAAAATAAACCACCTAATGTTCCATCTTCTTTAACAATATATTCACAAGTAAAATTCGTCAAGTGATCCTTTTTCTTCATAAGAATTTGAACAAGCATATCAGCATCATATTCACCAATATATTTATTTAAATCCCTCTTATAATTCTTGAAATCATTTTTCATCGAACCGACTTCCGCATAACCACCACACAAAGTTCTCAATATATGAAAAGCTTGAACGGGACCAATATTTATACCAGACAAAGCTTGAATTGCAACTTCTTTTACATGATCAACCTTTCTAGCAGCAGGTAAAAGATGCACATCATCTTGATCAACAAACAAGTGGTTGTGCTCTTCCTTGAAATATAAACACAGTACTTACTATTAACTAAACGTAGCTTAAGAATCGCTTCACACCCAACTCTCTTAGATGGTTTACTACGCTTCCACTTACATTTATCATCCTCATCATTTGAAGAATCAAATACTTTTCCCTTTTTAAACCCTTGCTTCGAACAAACAAAATACTTCAAAAGTACTTTACCAGCTTGTAAATATTATGTATGCTTCCTAGCTTCAAAACCACAAGAAAGAGCATACCTTTGGTAAAATGCAAACACATGCTCAATAGAAACAAACTCTATTCCTACAACAGGTTTAATTGAACTCTTTGCAAAAGGTATGTAAGATACTCTTCCAGAACCTGGGGATACACATTGTTGGCCAACATCTTTGTAATTTTCAGCATCTATATGAATAAAAACAACATGTCATAAAAAGACACAACAACATAAAAGACACAATGAGATCAGTTGATATCATACAAAAACACAATATAAATGACACAATTAGTATAAATAGTATCATATAACTCACCTAATAATTATAAAATATGTTCAATAACAAATTGATAATGTCTAGAGTAATCTAACAGTATAGACACAATAACTGTTTTATTCAGACACAATGACGATACAAAAGACACAATAACAAACAAAAAGACACAATGATGATACCTATGACACAATGATGATGTCAATCAATAACAAAATTCACAGAAATCATACAGTATAGACACAACGATGATCAAAACGATAAAATTACAGTGCGAAAATTAACATACTATTTCAGTTACAGTATATAATCGTCCTCATACGTACCAAACAGATGATAAATCGTCGACATCGGTGAAGTAATTGATGTAAAGCAATCTTTAACAGATGAATTCGATTGTTTGAATCTTCAACGATTGATTACCATTGTGTCAAACAACTATTGTGTCAACTACCATTGTGTCAAACTACCATTGTTTCAAACAACCATTGTGTCAAATAATCATTATGTCAAACAACTATGGTGTCAAATTGATAATGTCCAAAGTAATCTAACAGTATAGACACAATAACTGTTTTATTCAGACACAATGACGATACAAAAGACATAATAACGGACAAAAAGACACAATGATGATACCTATGACACAATGATGATGTCAATCAATAACAAAATTCACAGAAATCATAAAGTATAGAGACAACGACGATCAAAACGACAAAATTACGGTGCGAAAATTAACATACTATTTCAATTACAGTATATAATCGTCCTCATAAGTACCAAACTGATGATCAATCGTCGACATTGGTGAAGTAATTGATGTAAAGCAATCTTCAACAGATGAATTCGATTGTTTGAATTTTCAACGATTGAAATTGATGTAAGCTGAAACTTCGTACGTTTGAATCTTCAACGATAAATTGAAAATTCTATTGAAAATCTCAATCGTACAGAAAAAGTCAATATATCCCACACCTTCATTTTAATAAATTAGATTTCCTAAAATACACCTCCTTCCATTTTTAAAAATATGACACATGTTACTCACCGATTGCTTCTCACACTTTTTAGATAATGTTCCCTTTGTATTTGAACTTTTCACTTATCTCAAATACCAAGTTTACATCTTATTTTCAAAAACATAAGTTGTTCATAAAATGACATGTTTTTTTCTTTAAAAGAATATAGTTAAACTAGTTTAGTGATCCGTATACTACATGGATTGCATATGAGAGAAAGCTTAAAAAACAAATATTGATAATATGACATAATTCACGGACAGAATAAAGATAATACAAAAAAGATATTAATAATACAATTTATTGTATTTAATATCAGTGTTATGCAAATCAAACATGTCTCTTTCAACATCCTTCATTGGACTATTTTTAACTTCAAATTATAATAAAGCTTGCTGGCTTTCTTAATTTTGTGCTAATTATATTTATAATAATTATGTCATGTATGTTAGGATGATTATATTAAGTTTGGGTTAAAGCTTTATAAACTTTTTGTTTTGTTCGTTTATGATCATGAATAATTGTTTGTGTTCGTTTGTCTTTCTTTGTGTGCATTTATGTTTGGGGAATCATTTGTAAACAATTCATTTTCTTAATTAATAAACACGAACAAAAAAATATTGTTTCGATAAGTATTCGTAAACGCTTCATAAACAATTTTATTTTCTTAATAAACGAACACAAACAAAGATTGTTTGCGTTCGTTTGATTCATTTACAACCTACTAAGATCCCTGATTTGGGTGTTACAAAATCCACCTCCAAAACAAAATTAAAATATGTATAGTTGAAACTAACAAATTTGTGAAAATGTAACAACCCATACAGGGAAAAAGAGAAACCTTGAGTGGATTTATAAGAGGGAGTCTCATATGCTGATTGTTTACTTTAAAGAAGGGGGCCTCAAAGTATTCCTACAAATGCTACTTATTGAGCAATTAATACACATAAAGATACAATTTTTTAACTTGGTATGTTTTTGTCATCACAAGTTGTTTCTTTTTTATCGAAGAAGTTGAGAGTTTAAATGTTACAAGATTATGTTGTTGAGAGTTTAAATGTTACAAGATTAAATAGTATTATCAGGTGGCTTTTGTTTTTAAATCGCTTTATTTGTTCTTTAAGTTTTTTTAAATCTATTTATTTGTTCTATAAGCAAATTATATATTACTTTTTGGTCATAACTATTACATATAGCAATAGCACCTCGTTAGTTGCGTCACTAGTGTGGTATGGTGGTCGCAAGATTAATTGTTATTTATTGGGGTTGAAAATGACATTACTTGATAACGACTTGTTCCACCAATTAAACATGGGATGGTATCTTAGTTATCGATTCTTGTTTTCGTCACTAAACAATCAATCAGAATGATTTAATGAATGAACTTTCATTTATCGTTATTTTTATCGGTAAATATACAACCTGCTTCGCAGAATACGTGGGGTCCACCTATTAGTTTTTCATTTGAGTTCGTACCTCCTATAAAAAAAAAACTCACAGCTGAAAAAACCGCTAGTTCAGCTCAGATTATTTTTACTTCAAGAGATGCTCAAATACAAGACCTTTCCATCTATAATTGTTTTGAGTACATTATTTCAACCAACTTAAATTAATGATCGGTTATTGTTTCTTTTTAAATTTAGTTCTCTTAAGTATTTCTATTAATTAAATATAAATCTTTAAAAAATGTGTGGATGTGATTACACTCGAATGACATACTATTCTCCATCTGACTTGCATTCTTACTCACATATATTTATCTTCTGTTGAGATCATTTAATCAAAAATCTTTACGATAGAACACCTGTAGGTTATCGTTAATTTTACTAGAAATCACCACTCGTAAATACAAAATAAATGTTTAGATGAAAAGTTGCCGATAACATAAATGACACCATAACAGTTGACAAATTAAATTATTCATCGAGGAAAATGTTCACTACATAATTAACAAAGTAAATTTACATATTTCACAATCATACAATGTTTAAATTTGTACTTGTTATAAATGATTGTTTAAACGTTGCACCATTTTTCAAAGTGAACTATAGTAACATATATGCAAAGTTAGACACTATGTAAATATGTAATAATATGTTAATGTGTGTAAACATTTTTTTATAAATGATTGTTAAAATTGTGGTGAAAGCTATTTTAATTCAAATTTGAAGAGAAAGTTAATGTGTGTAAACATTTTTTTAATAATTCGACGCATGTACACTTTCTTCCAATTCAAATGCAATCTACAAAAATATTATCATCTAAATATTTGTTATTGATTTCATCTAAGGCTATATATATGTTAACCTCATGAAAAAAGTGTGTGAGCGTCAATAAATACCATGCCAAATGTAAGTAAAAGGTTTGTGCATGAGGGAGCTAACGCTAGTGAGCATCACAAACCTAAGAGTTGTTTTATAAAAACAATTTGAAATTGTATTAAAAAATTAAATGAAATGTTGAGTTACCGAGACTATTACACATTTACACCCTATAAGTGAATGAATGAAGAGTTTGCTGATGTGATGCTAGAATGATAATAAGTAAGAGTGAAATCTCACTCAAGATAACGTATGGTCTAAGGTATATATAAAAGTCATTTCTCCATTTTCTAAACAAAATTAATTTTAAACCTATTTATGTTTACGCATATACATATGTAAATTATGTAGATAAAAGATCAATTAACTAATTTCTTCATATATTTGTATTAATTACCTACACATGTATATGTACTACACATAAATAACAAGATCAAATTAGCAAACTAATCTATATACAATACTAAAAGAGTGACTTACGGGGGACACTTGTTACATTTCTAGGCCCCCTAAGTTTGTTTTTTCCGTCTCTCTCTCCTCTTAAATAGTTAACTAAATTAAAGATTGTAATTTTAATTCTTTAAGATTAAAGATATTTCTTAATAAATTAAGAAATGATGTTTTTTATTAATGTTATTTCTAGAAAATAAATTTTTATAAAATAAGAGTTTTTATAAAACATCAAACATTTTTAAATATATGAAACATCTTAAAATTGATGTTTTTAAAAAGTAAACTTCTTTATAAACTAAAAATAATTAAAATTAGGAGTTATAATAAAAAACTTTTAAAAATGATATTTTAATACGGTTTTTTTGGAAAAAATGGTTAAATTTTTTCAAAAGTAAAATTTAAATTGCTAGTTATAATTATTACTCATATGTAACTTTAATAATGTTTTATTTTAAAATATCATTTTATACTTCATAAACTTTCATCATAATTAATATTTTATTTTTTAACTCGTGTAATACACGAGTTTACTAAAGTTAGTATTATATAAATAACAATCAACAATTAATCAATATTATTTTTCAGCCGGTGTAATACATTTAGTTTTATTTATGTTTTTATGTGATTTTAATAATTAACTCTCACCTCCCGTGTAATACACGGGTAACTAAAGCTAGTTGTTCATATATTTATATATTATATACATAAAGAGACATTTATATCATTTGCTTAATAAAACATATAAATGGGTTGTTGGTTGAAGTCCTTATAGTCCAAAAGATATTTGTGAGTTCTTAGTGATTCGAACCCATAGAGAGGTAGTTGGTTTCAGTATAAAAATGGTTTTTATGTGTGAAACATACAAAGCCGTAGACATGTGACATGTGAATTTTGAAAAACAACTATGTGAGTCTGTATAGCTGCATGATATATGATTACACCGCCCTATATATAAAAATAACTCTAAGTTGTGGTGTTATATATGTTTAATCACGTTTTATAATTGTGCACCATGTATGTATATCTATGTTAAAGTAGTATATTCATGACTATAATCACATAGAATGGCACACCGTGTTAATATCGAAGCAAACATAAATGGGTAAATGATGTATTGATAAGTTAAACGTTGAGAAAATAACACAACCTAAGGGTATAATCACGCATATGTTTTCGTAGTTAAACCTCTTTTTAACATATTTTAATAAAAATATAACATGATCAATATACTTAGATTAAATATAAAAAAAATTGTCAATTTTATGTTGCAATCTTTCAAATAAAAATAATGTACTATATTTCTAAAGAAAAAACATTAAAAATAAGACTTTTCCCCTTAACCCTTTCATCCATCTTTTTTTATTATTTACGATGTTGTCACCAGTTTCAATTTACCAATAAAAAAACTGATAAATAGTTTATATAATTATATGCACTTCATAGAGTGCACACATGAAAAACAAATTTTCTTTTATTTAAGCGGTCATTTCGTTATATGTGTAGTATAGTGTTCCCTCTAAAATATGAGGGTTTTTAAAGTTGGAAAATTGGATTAAGGCCGTCGGTGGGTGAATTAAGTGGCAGTGGTGAGATTTTGTAAGGATTTGATTTTGTTTGGGTGAACTCTAAATAAGGAAGAAGTCTGTGGGCCTCATGTGTTTCCCGCCGACAATAATTTAGTCAAAAGTTAACCAAACCAAATTTTATGTTCACTTTTCTGAGTTTTTCTTCTTTTACATGTGTTAGAGCATTCACAACCCATGCCTTATATTTTTATGAGTGTGTTTGGTATATTATATGGAATGATTTTGAGTGGTTGTGAGTGAAGGAGAGAGAAAATGTTATTGTGGATTGGTATATTTGAAGAATCACTGTACAATCCTTATAAATTTTTTAATATTTTTGAAAGTGGTTGTGAGTGAAGGAGAGAGAAAAGGTAATGAAAAAGGTATAAAAATATATTATTTAATTGAAAGGAGAGAGAAGAAGTAGTGATTTTTAGTGTAATTATATGGATAAAGATAAGGAATGGAATGTGAATGCTCTTACGCCTGCAAAAAAAAAAAGAAGTGTTATGCTATACATTTATCTTTATTACTTGTCGTAATTTCTCTTAAAAATTAGTTTCAAAACTTGTTATATTTTACCTAAAAAAAGTTGTAGTTTAAAAAAAATTAAATAAGTTTCAAAAACACTTTATATAGCGATATAAAAACATATTTAAAAATATAAAAATTCTATAAAAAAATTATATAACAATATTAATTTGGAGTAAGAAAAAACCTTTTAAAAATATCTTTTGGAATTGGAAATAGACCTAGCCGAACCAAATTCAACCGATTAAACCGTTTAAATCGATTTATTCGATTAAACACGTTGAACCGTTTATTGTTCTGTTTATACAGATAACCGCATCAAATAAGCAAGACTTTATGTAATCGTTAACCGAAAAAAAGAACAAAATTTCCATTTGTTTTGAGTTTTACGGTTATGGATACGATTTGGTTTTCGGTTGTGTTATGTTTTTCACTTTTATTGAACACTCGTTACCACTACAAATAAAAATAATAAAAGACAAAAAATATAAAGACTAAAAGTAATAATAAATCTATAAAACTTAAAAATTTTAGTTTAACATAATAATGGGTGATGTGATAAATAAAAAACATAAAAAATTAACTATTTTTACAAGACTCCGACCGGATGTTAAATCATAATTAGCAATGTATCAAACAATTAATCTATTAATTACTTGTTTGAAATTGATTTATTAGAAGTACTAGGTTAGTATTTTATGTATTACACAGGTTGAATAAATGAAAATGCTAAATAGTTACTAGTTAAATTAATGAATAATAAAATGATATTTTGAGATAAAAATAGGATTAAATTACATATGAGTAAGAATTTAAGCAATAAAATAATAATATCATTTTTTTAAGTTTTGTTTATAATATTTTTGTTTCTTTTAAAAAAGTATCTTTTGAAAATTTTGTTTCGAAATCAACAGTTTTTTAAAATTCATACAAAAAATTTTCTTATCATAACTTTAAATTTTAATTATTCCGTTTCATAAAACCTAATTTTTAAAAACTTGGAATTTATTACATTTCGTATTTTTAAAGAAGTTTGATGTTTTATAACATTTTCTTATTTTATAATAAAATTGTTTCTTTAGAAATTGCATTCATAGAAACACCTCTTCCTTAATTTATTAAAAAATATTTCAAAAAAAATATAAAATTATATATGTTCTAATTACTAACTTGAATGTACATATTTTTATGCATATGATACAACTATATAATTTAATATTTTATACCCCATACTTTACACCGTTTACAATTTAACACTACAAAATTCCACTTTCAACTTTGTTACCCTATATTTTTCATCTCTAACAAAATTTTGATTAACGTTTCGTTTTAAATTTTGAGAGTTACATTTCGTAACGTGCACATGTGGTTTAACGTTGTTACGCCTATTTCTTCTCGTTTAGCGGCCCCGTACCAACGTGCAGGTGGTCCTAATTCGACTTAGTTATTTTGTTTTTAATTTTTACGTTTCACGTGTATGGTTTAATATTTTACGTATATTCTTCCGTTCGGTTTTATTTTTTTCGTTTTTATTTTTTTTAATACGATTTTTCCGGTGTTGCTGACCGCTAACGGTGGTGTGGATATTGATTCTACTTGACATTATTTTACGCCCCTCGCTGCAACTCATAGGGCTTAGTACTAGTTATATCATTAATTACTAGTTAATTTAGTTATTTAATTAGAAAGAAATAGGAAAAATTAGATTTGGATGTTCTAGAATCACACCATGTGTTTCTCAAAAAGTTTTTATTTATTAGTATAGATAGATCGTCATTACTTTATGAGAATTTATAAGATCAATTAAACATGGGTTTGAAAATTTTATATATAATGTTAAAAAAATATTATTTATTTTAGTTTTTTTTAAAGCAGAATGGTTGGTAAATATATAATCTATTGAAGAATAAAAAAAAAGTTCTTGCGGGCTATTCTTTAATATTTTCACATACGTTATGAACATATGATATCTGTTCTTACAAGGCCTCTTTAAAAAAAATAAGAATAAGAATCTGCAACATTAAAAAAGAATAAAATCATAAATACGTAAAGTTATTATATTTATACTATAGTGATCAAACTAGACAAGGTTTTACATTTATAGTAGTTGAACTACCAAAATAAATTGAAATGTTTTTTGAACTCTATCAAAATTTATGTGCTTATCAGTGGCGGAGCTTAAACAACTTTGTAGGGGGGGCGGGGCGAAATGATTTTTTTCCAGGGGGCGAACTCGATATTTATATAAAAATTTACACTACAGGCCCAAAAATTCGGGCAAAAAATTTACACTATCGAGCTAAAATTTAACACTACGGACGAAAAAATAGGGGGGGCGGCGGCCCCCCGGCCCCTTAAAAGCTTCGCCCATGTGCTTGATGAAACAAAACTATAAAAAGCAGGTGAGTTTAGAGGAGAATATTCTGATTCGTGAAAATAAAGCAAACACGTGAAATGTGATCATGTACATCAACGTTGTAGATGTTTAAGCTTGTTCGTAACGTATAAAAAATATACCCGAAAAAGGAACTTATCTATGATTTCTTTTTATAAGAAGAGTTGAAACCAAAAATTATCATCTGCCACAATCATTTTAGAACCACGAAGAAAGCTATTTCGTTACACATGACATGTTTTGTATATCTTTGGTTTAACGGTGCATTTTGCACCGCAAAATATCACTATCATCTTGGTGGCCCATTTTCTTTTAACATATAGTGAAAATATTTATCATCTTTAGCAATGTTTATAAACATTTGAAGTATGCATGTGAGAAAACAAAGTTTTATTAACAAACACATATTTGCAATTTTGCATTGTAAGTGTGTTTCTTAAGCATATGAAAACTAACAATATAAGTTTATATTTCTATGATTTATAAGACTTATTATTATTAGATATGAATGTTGAATAAGGGGTGACCTACATGAGGGCAGAAGCCCATTGATGATTCTTATAATGGAGTAAAGCATTATGAGTTGAGTTGGTGCACCCATAACTTCTATACTTGTCCATGCATTTACTTCAATTCTATGAATTTTATTTCATAATGTATAATTAAAAAAAATTATATGCTCTTTTACATATGTAGGTTGTATGTTAATGGGCTAAGTTTTATAAATATGGTTGTTAAACAAATGGAGTCCCTAGTGAGCAAAATTCAAATGACTTGATCTTTAACTATTATGCATGTGTTATATGTTATCAACTTGCTAGAAGATGTACTCTTAGACCATCTTTGGTGGTTTCACCGCTATCTGTGGTGTTGATAACATGGAATGAAAGGGGGTGTGATAACAAATGGAGTCCCTAGTGTGATAAAAGGAGTGATGTTACGTGCGTTGGGGTGCATATTAATTGTTGCGACTTAGGTGCAACAGTGGAAGAAGTGATGCGACGTGCGTTTATAGAACTTGTTTATTAAACAAAACTAATATTAAGACCCCGCGTTGTGACAGAGACGTAAAATCGTGAAAAAAAATAATGTTGAACCCGCATGTTGAAGAAGACGTTAATAACATGCATAAATATAAAAAAATGAAATAAGCGTCGAGTTAGGAACGTAAAACCATGAAGTAAACTAAAGTTAAAAGGTCATTGCAAACCGATCCATTGATGGTGTATTGATACCATACGTAACTTAAAACAAGGAAAACAAAACGTGGCCGTCGTTGATAATATTCAAAGTGTTATAAAAAAATGCAATGTCGCATACCCAACGAATCCGTTAATTATTTCATGTTGGAGAGCTGATAAAAATAAGCACGTAGCAAGCGTAAAAAAATAATGAAAATAAGCACATACAAATTTGAATTTTATAAAATATCATATTTCAAAAGTGGCAAGAAGAAAAGAAAACTGAATTATAAAATGTATGAGTTGTCATACGTTTATAGTTCGATAACTTGTAGTTTATAATGCACAACTCTATTTTGAATGAAATTTTTACACAAAATTTAAATAAAATAAACATGGGGCAACGTTATATTAAAAAATAAAACATTACATTTTAAAAAGCTATAATTGCAATATAAAAAAATGATAAGTGGGTCAAAAAGAAAACAAACAAAAGGTACAAGGTATAAAGTGTGTCAATAGTTAAACTTGATGAGTTTGGAACTAAAAGTTTTCAGGTAACTAGTTTTATTACCCAGATATGCGTTGTGCGTCTTGGGAACGCCGTAAATCGGTGCTTAAACTTAGAATGTTCAACATGCGGCTCAGAACTAATGCCAGGTTGTGGCTGCATATAGGAAATGGTTGCCAAGCCAATGCAATCGGTACCAGTTTTCATGTATCATCACAACCCTCAAATGAATACGTGTCCATCATCATCGACATCAACAACCAACAGTGCTCCTAACAAGATTTGATGATCAACTGAAAATGCTTTAAAAACATGCATAGCAACATCTCAAAATAGATTAAGCTCAACATCATAAACGGGTAACAAAGCCTCAACCTTAGCATCATCAGGGCATTTGATAACATGACAAAAAATGGTCTAGCATCATGGACATGAACAGAAAACCAAAAAAGATTGAAATCAACCATCTAAGACGGTAAGAGCAAACCGAAGGGACAAAAACAGCCGAGGGGACCACATCGACCATAAAGGGAGGACGAAACACTCCGCCATTATATACTTCTATGCCTAATAACAGTAAACCATGAGCTAGAAGTTGCATATAGCATATAACATCAAATAAAAAGGATTTTTGGTATAGAAAGCATATCAAAAAATCTGAACAAACCGATCACAATAAATCAAATGTACTGGAATACCTAAGGGTGTAGACAAACAAAGGAAGATGAACAATCGAAGGCAAAGAAATCAAAGGCAAAGAAATCGAAGGCAAAGAAATCGAACCCAGGTGTCATTTAGTCAAGTGAGACCAACAATGACTAATACAAAGACAAAAACCATAATAAGAATACACAACGTGGCTCGGATCTTATTAGTAGACCGATGTGGTTGTAACACAGGTTGCAAGTGAAAAACATCTCACTTAACATATTCGTTTATGCCACACCAAGCAACGGCCCATATCACGGTCATCATAGCCAAAGAAACAAAAGCAAAGGGAACCGAATCTCGAGCGATTTAGGGTTTCAGAGACCCTAAATCAAGCGGCCGCGATCACCACAAAGCGAAATAGCCACCATCGGCGACGTCACCAATGTTACGAGGCGGCAAGCCGCGACAGTAGAAGGCACCAACACCGGGGCAACCACCGCCTGCATCTTGGTAGCCAGACATCTTGCCTCTATAAACAAATTTGGGGACGCGTGTAGTATGCAAACCCTGAAATCTTTCGCGACCAAACTATCAATAAATAAAAACATACTGCTGATCAAGTTTCTTCTTTCATATATAATATAGGGTAATATGCTAATGCAAGGATGCATAAAAGAGTTGTAAATTATGATTTAGTTACCTATTTGATTTTTAATAATTAATATAGTTGCTCTCCTATACTTTAATATGGTTTTAATGTTCTTGTAATTTTGTATTTATTTTGTAATTAAATCGATCTTTTATGAACCTTAAACTATTTTTTAACTTTGTTTTAGTTTAAACAATTGTGCTTGTAAGTTATATAAAAATAAAGTTCTTATTTTTTTGTTAACTTAAGCTCAAAATAAACACATAAAATTTATCCTTATTCTGATGTCTCTTGTACCCAATGTGTGTATGTTCATTATTGACTTAAGACATAAGAATCAAAGTTTGAGTTGTTTAATTTGCCCAAGGTAGGTACAATTGATCCACGATAGATTCGTTTATTGATCATGTTCAATTGTGCAAAATAACCCAGAGAAGCAAAACAACAACTATGAAGTTAACAATTTTTTATCTATTATTTAGAATTAAAAAACAATCCATCAAAAAGAGGGTTTGTTAGTTTGTTGCATTGTTCATTTAGACAAAATAAAAGAAAAAAACATCAAACAAATTGGTCACAGAGTAATCAAACTTGAATCGGGTTGAGTATGCGAACACGAATCAGAAGAACAGACATGTTCATTAGAAGATTCATCAACAGACACGTTCTCATTGCTAATCGGCTCACTTGTCAAGCTAGGATTCTTTGAAGATTTTGAAGGAGATGACTTAGACGAATTCATCCCTCCATATGAGAGCAATGACGGATCATTCATTGGTTCGCTAGTCAATCTAGTGATATAACCGTAGGCATATACCACCAAAGGGTGATCGTATTTACAATATGACCCATATTTGCATATTCCATATAGACTACAATACAAACGTATAGGTTGCCCCTGCGTTTTCAACACACCAAAGAGTCACTTCACAATCACCAATTATAAGGCCTGTTGTTGAAATGGATTTTAACTTACGGGTCTTAATGGAAGCCCAAACAGGCCCAAGGAACCATCACCCGGCCGTACCACGTTTTCACTAGGGTGATGGTACCTGCAATCTGACCCGTACTTGCAGGTTCCAGTGTTAATGAAATGACGACATTTTGGTTCACCAGGTCTCTTAGGTAAATGAGAACTCGGTGTTGATGGATAAACACGATCAACGGAAGTTAAACCGTTGGTCGAGAGTGATGGGTTCATATTTCCCTCAAGATAGTAGCACCAACAAACCATATTGTAAAACTCACCAATGCTATAAACATCTTAAAGCTCCTATCACTACCATATAATATAGTAATAGTTACTTACAATGTAAGGGTCCCACCCTTGGACAGGACCGGAGGAAGGAAAATAACCGACAAGTAGGATTGCGCACTCGAGTATGGCCATGGAAGTGTAGCACCAACATGTGTAGGTGCACCGGCAGGTTCATATGGTAGAGGCTTAGAAACTGATGGGTTCGGTTCATCTAGCGTTAGTTGTGGATGGTGGAACTTCCATGCGATTCCGAATTTACAAGATCCGGTTTGTACCTAATGAGGACATGACTTTTGTTCCTAAGGCAGTAAGCATATGTTGTTAAACGTTTTGAAAACAAATTTTCTACTAACCAACATCAACATTTTAGTCAAAGAAGATGGTAACTGTTGTATTGGTAGCCCGACCGTGTTCAAGATGATGAGCTCGACATCGTTTCGATCCTTCGGATGATTGTATTTGCACGTTGACTCATATTTGCAAGTACGTGTTTTTTAAAAATACTGAACAAGATTTAAAATTTATGAGAAACGCTGAAGGCCCAACTCATGTAGACATGCTCTCTAGTCAGTAGTCAGTAGTCACTAGTCACTACTTGTATCTAGGCTGTGGGCCAACGTGTTTGGTCTATTGGGCTAGGCCCAAATGATCCACCTCTATCAGCCCATTATAAGTTTCTAACCTCTATCCTCTTTCTATAGCTCGAGTATGCACCTTGCATATTTTCTGTACTTTTATCAAGTCTAGCAAGTTATTCTCATAATTATATTGTAGTTTTTATAAATATAAATTTTACGAACAAACGTGTTATAAGGGTTATATAGATACTTTGTTGTTTCTAAAGCATAATAAATTTAGGGATATCTTATACTACTTATGATGATAATAAGGTGTAGGAATTGAATTTCATGATATTAAGAAATAAATAAAACCTTAATATATAAGAAAATCAAGAAATGTAAATAAATTAAGAATTTCAAACATTTAGATAATTATTAAGCTAAAGGCACAATAACATTCATAATCAAGAATCATAAACATATATGCTAATGAATATCAATTAACTAAGAGGTTGCTTGATTTGCTGACCAGGTCAAAATGTGTTGGGTCATTATAAGACTGGTGCAATCAAAACCACTTTACATAGTCATTTTGGTGCTACATTCAAAAGGCTTCCGAAGCTAAGTATGAGATCTTCCGAAGTCTGAAGAACAATAGCTGAAGACAAAGTCTGAAGCAAGAGCTGAAGACAAAGTCTGAAGACTTCCGAAGACAAAGTCTGAAGACTTCCGAAGACAAAGTCTGAAGGTTTCCGAAGACAAAGTCTGAAGGCTTCCGAAGACAAAGTCTGAAGGCTTCCGAAGACAGTCTAAAGACTTCCGAAGACAAAGTCTGAAGAAAGAACTGAAGACCAAGTCTACTTCCGAAGACAAAGAAGACTCCAAGCCTCGGAAGAAGCAGTCTTCCGAAGTATAAGTGGCTTCGGAAGAAGTTATTCTTCCGAAGAAATTTATCCTTCGGAAGACATTGCTATGTCCAGTAGACATAAGTATGGTCTCTGACAGTCCACTGCAGACCTCTGATACAGCATGGCTTCTTCCTAAAAGAACCATGTTGTTGACCATACTTTATTCTACTGTATACTTTTTTATAATAGTACATGTTACCAACTTTAGTTGGTGACAAAAGGTAAGTCAGGGACATGTCCTGACTACCAAATCTCAGGGAAAATGTCTGAGATACCTCACCTATAGTCTTGTAGTATAGATGTTTGGTTAGAGGTTTCCAGCTGGTATCAAAGTATATCCGGTTGTAGGTAGTATTATATATATCTTCTCTTTGTAACTCATTAGATAGTGAGATTGAGTCTAAGAGTCTTGTAATCCTTTGAGTTGAGAATCAATATATAAAAGTACCTTGAAAATTTACATCCTGTGTTTATTTACTGCTCGTTACTTGTTATATTGTGATCAACTCTTCATAGACTCTTTCTGAGTGTCGTTCAAGGTGAGTTTAAGAGAAAAACCACTTGTTGAGTGACCAACATACGATCCTGCAATTGGTATCAGAGCTTCCAGGCTCTTGATTGTGAGATCTTACCATCCAAATCAAACAGTTTTTCACTCCTCATTACAAACCACTCACTCAAATGGCCGCTCTCACTAAGGCTGATATGGAGACCGGTACCATGACCAAGTCCCCGTTGATCACCCCTGAAGACTTTGACACATGGTGCACTAGAATGGAAGGCTTCATCAAGTGTCAAGACTCAAGGATGTGGGACTCCATTGTCAATGGTCCTTTCATACCAAGCACTACTTCTGCTACTGGTAATCGTATCATTCCAAAAGATGTTGATGATTACTCAGAAGAAGATAGGAAGAGAATAGAGCTAGATCAAAGGGCTATGACTTCTCTTCAAACTGCTCTCCCAAACTCCATCTACAGAGGCTTCAAGAAGTGCAAGACAGCCAAAGATTTATGGGATGCATTGAAGCTTATGTACGAAGGATCCAAGGAAACCAAAGAGAACAAGAAGGATCTCTTGAAGCAGCAGTTTGAGAACTTCACTTTCAAGGCTGGTGAGACCTTGACTCAATAATACTTCAGGTATGTTGAGATAGTGGATACTCTGATGGATATTGGAGTACCTCTTGAGAATAGAGACATAGTTAGGAAGTTCATGTCTTCCCTTCCTAAACTATGGACGCACTATTATGTCGTAATCGAGAGAACTTCAGACCTTAAGACTCTTTCTCTCACAGAGTTGTATGGTATCCTAAGTGCATTCCAGATGGAGATGAACATGCAGAACTCCTCTGGTCACTCCAATAACCAACTGAGTTCAACCCTTCATGTGGTTGAAAGGGAAATCACAGAACCACAACATCAGTTGCTGTGTTACCCTGACAACTCACATAGTGGACCCTACATTACTCTACCTGAGACTCCAATGTTTCAAAAGGTTCAACACAACTCCTTTTAAGATAGTTGTGCCTTTGTCTCTGGAAGTGGACACTCTGGTGATTTTCAATATTGCTTTGATGATCTTGAGTGTTTCAGTCCAGATGATGTGGAGTATGTGGACATTGTCCAACAGATGTCTCTTTTAACTTACAGAGTGAAGAAGTTCTTCAAGAGAACTGGAAGGCAATTCCCTCAAAACCCTGTCAACAGCAAGTTTGGGTTTGACAAGAGCAATGCAAAGTGTTACAACTGCAACCAACTAGGTCACTTTGCTAGGGAATGCAAGGCTCCCAAGAATAACCCGGGAACCCCACAGGCCACCACACGTCCCTCAGTTTCAAAGCATGAAGAGAAATCAACTGAAACAGCTGCAATAGCTCAAGAAGTTGACTGGAGCTTCATGGTACAGGATGTGACTCCCGCTCAAGCACTCATGGCCGGAACAAATGATGATCAGGTATATGAACATCTTTGTACTCCTGCCTGTATTGCTAAAGTTAAACTCTATAAGGATTACAATATGGAAATCAGATCTGATGTTGAGTCTTTAAATATCTTAAAATCTGATTTTAAAAGAGCTGAATCTGACTATCAAAAGAAAATTGAGAAGTTAGAGAAAACTGTGTCTCTTTTAAAACATGAAAAGACCAACTACAAGACTCAAATTAAAGATCTGATATCCAAACTATCTGAAGTTCAAGCCCAGTTGGTCACTGCTGAGGCTCAGGCCAGGAAGCAAGCTATTGCTGAGCAAAACTTACAAGCTATTATTGCATCATCCTCTCATTCCAAAATGTTTTATCAAAGCAAAGAAGGGTTGGGAACCAATGAAATAGCTCCACCACACTCTTATGAGTCTATTAGACTACCTAGATGTGGTACTGAAGAGCAAAGGTTCCAACTGCTGACCCTTCTCTATTAGAATTAAAGGATGAGGCAAAAATAGTGGCCACCACAGGGGAGAAACAGGAAGATACACTCATCTCCACCTGTGAAGACCAAATCCTAACCACCAAGGCAAGAAGAAACAGAGCTAAAGCTGCAAGAAGGAGTGCCAAGAAGGTTGAAGAGTCCAAGCTGAAGATTGACCCAAAGCAAAAGGGTGTCTTCATCTCTGCCGGATTCCAAGTGGTAGGTGCTTCTGATTCAGGAAAGGAGTGTAATACCAGCACTCCTGTCCTACCAAAGGATCAGAAGTTGAAAGGAAAAGTTGCTGATGAAGAGAAGAAATCCAAGAAACAGCAACCTGTAAATTCCCAAAAGACTAACATTGCATGCATAATGTGTGGTCTGCACAACCACATGGCTAAAGATTGTTATTACAATCCAGCAAGCACACATTATGCAAATAATGTTAGAAAAGAAGGAGTCAGAGAAGGTTTCTCATTTGGACCATTTCAAACGGTCCAAATGATGAAAAAGGGAAAATTGGTCTCGGAAGCCAAGTTGCTTTCGGAAGAAAGTACTTCTTCCGAAGGGAAAATGGCTTCGGAAGCCAAAGCTTCTAAGGTTCGGAAGAACAAGAAAGCTCCCTTGAAACCATCCCAGAAGAAGATTGCTTCGGAAGAAAAGGTGGTGAAGGCTTCTTTTGAAAAGAAAGAAGCTTCGGAAGAAGACCATGCTGTAAAAGCTTCAACAAACTCATCCTCAAAGATCAATCAAGGGATGGATTGGAAGATAAAGAAAGATGCTACAGCCCAAACCTCTTCTTCAACGACCTCTATTGAACCCCAATGCATATCTTTTGGTTCAATTATGTCATTATCTTTGGAAGAGCCCAAGACCAGCAAGGCTTGGGCTTCCGAACAAAACTAACCATCTCATCTTATGTGCAGGGACATCCATTTGACAAGAACAACAATGTCTGGATTGTAGATAGTGGATACTCCAGGCACATGACAGGAAACAGATCTCTCCTTCAACAATTCCAGAACTTTGATGGAGGGCCTGTCCAATTTGGAGGTGAGACCGGAGGATATATTTCAGGCAGAGGAAATATATCCAATGGCATAATAAACATAGACAAAGTGCACTTTGTCAAACAGCTTGAACACAATCTGTTAAGTGTTTCTCAGTTCTGTGATCAAAAGCATCAAATGCTTTTCACAGAACATGAGTGCATTATCCTCAAACCAGGGATGACAATTCCTCCGGAATTGGTGCTTCTTAGATCTCCCAGGAAAGGGGATATGTATAAGCTAGATATGAACAACGCTTCTCGTATGGGTGAAGTATCATGCTTTCTTTCCAAAGCTGATAGTGATGAGTCAACACTATGGCATAAACGTATGTGTCATGTAAATTTTAAGACAATGAATAAATTGGCTAAAAATAACTTGGTACATGGTTTGCCTAAAAATGAATTTTTCTGCAAAGATAACTGTGTTGCATGCCTGAAAGGGAAACAACACAGGACATCTCATAAGTCCAAATGTGTTAACTCTATCACTACTCCATTACACTTATTGCATATAGATCTCTTTGGTCCTACAAGTATAATGAGCATTGGAAGGAAATCATACTGCATTGTGATTGTTAATGATTTTACAAGATTTACACGGGTATTCTTTTTAAGAAGTAAAGATGAAACTGCTGAAACGTTAAAATCTTTTATTCTTAAAATAGAAAATCAAATTGATCACAAGGTTAAGATCATTAGAAGTGATCAAGGGACTGAGTTTAAGAACTTTGTTCTTGACTCATTCTGTGACTCAAAAGGGATAGCCAGACAATATAGTGCTCCCAGAACTCCTCAACAAAATGGTGTTGCTGAGAGGAGGAACAGGACACTTATTGAGGCTGCTCGAACCATGTTAGCTGATTCAAAACTACCTCTAACATTCTGGGCAGAGGCAGTTAGCACTGCATGCTATGTGCATAACAGGGTTCTTGTAGTTAAGCCCCATGGAAAAACCCTTTATGAGTTATGGAACAAGAGGTCACCGTTCATTGGCTTTCTAAGATCCTTTGGCTGCAGGTGTACCATACTTAACACAAAAGACAACTTAGCAAAGTTTGCTGAGAAGTTAGATGATGCTATCTCTGTTGGATACTCTTCTAGCTCCAAAGCTTATAGGGTATACAACATTAAGAATCAACAATTTGAGGAGTCATCCAATATAGTTGTAAATGAGCACACTCCTTGTGTTAGGGGGAATGGACCTGATTATATTTTTGACATAGAATTGTTTCCAAACTATTCTAAACCATCTTGTGAGAATGTTTCAGATGGAACAGGTGCTCAAGGTAATGCTGATAATGATGCTAATCAACTGTTGAGCTACCCAGACCTCTTCCAAATTCTCCAAGAACTGATAGACAACAAGCTTCAACCATTCACAGATCTGATAGTGTAACTATCTCAAGAAATAATAAAGCTTCAACAAGTGAATCACTTGATGAACCTCAAAGCTCTTCAGGTGATCCATTACAACACCAGGTTGAAAGAAGTAGTATTATGAAGGAACAAGCAACTGTTAATACTACTTCATGGCCAATCATTGATGATGTTTCTCAGTCATTCAATCAATCCTCACTGAATGACTTTGAAACAGCAGCTGGACAGAGTAATCCAGTTCCTGATCAGAATACGTCTAACCTGGACCTATCTCTGCAATTGGAAGTGATTCCTCGTCTTAGGATTCACAACACTCATCCAACTGAAAACATCATAGGGAATGTCTCTGAAGGTGTGAGAACAAGAGGGCAAACTCATCATGGGAATGTCTGCTTGAACTCATGCTTCTTATCTCAGATGGAACCTAAGAAGGTGGAAGATGCCTTGAAAGATAGTAGTTGGGTTGAATCGATGCAGGAGGAGCTGCTTCAATTTAAAAGACAAAAGGTCTGGAATCTATGCCCACTACCTTCTGGTCAAGTACCCATAGGCACTAAATGGGTATTCAGAAACAAGAAAGATGACAGAGGCTTGATTATCAAGAACAAGGCAAGATTAGTAGTTCAAGGATACACCCAAGAGGAAGGAATCGATTATACTGATGTCTTTGCACCAGTTGCAAGACTTGAGGCCGTTAGGATCTTCCTTGCTTATGCTGCATCCAAGAACTTCACTGTCTACCAACTTGATGTCAAATGTGCTTTTCTATATGGGGATATAGATAGGGAAATCTATGTATGTCAACCTACAGGATTTGAAGACCCACAACACCCCAACTATGTGTGCAAACTGGATAAAGCTCTATATGGGCTGCACCAAGCACCTAGGCTGTGGTATGAGACATTGTCTCAGTTTCTCCTGAAGAATGGCTACACCAGAGGTACTATTGATAAGACTCTTTTCATCAGGAAGATTGGAGAGGACATTTTGCTTGTTCAAGTCTATGTTGATGATATCATATTTGGTTCTTCAAATGACCAAATGTGTAAAGACTTTGAGAGCATTATGAAGCAGAAATTTGAGATGAGTTCCATGGGAAAAATGGACTTTTTCCTTGGAATTCAGGTGAAACAGATGAACGAAGGGTTATTCATAAATCAATCTAAGTATGTCTCAGACATCTTAGATAGATTTAAAATGAAGGACTGTAAACCAGCCAAGACACCCATACCCAGAAACCATAATCTTTGCCCTGACCTTGAGGGGGAGGATACTGATCAACATCAGTATAGAGCAATTATTGGTTCTCTGATGTATCTCACTGCTAGTAGACCTGATATCATGTTTGCCACATGTATTTGTGCAAGATATCAGGCTGCTCCCAAGGTGTCTTATTTGGTTGCTGTTAAGAGAATCCTCAGATACCTCAAAGGAACACCTAAACTAGGTCTCTGGTATCCAATAAATAGTGATTTCAATCTCTATGGATACTCTGACAGTGATTATGGTGGCTGCAACATTGACAAGAAATCAACATCAGGAGGATGTCAATTTCTTGGTGGAAGGATTATCTCATGGCAATGCAAGAAACAATCCTGTGTCTCTACATCAACTGCTGAAGCTGAATACATTGCTGCTGCTAGCTGCTGTGCTCAACTGCTATGAATTCAAAATCAGATGTTAGACTATGGCTTCAACTTCATGACTACTCCTATCCATATTGACAACAACAGTGCTATCTCCATTACTGAGAATCTGGTGAAGCACTCAAAGACAAAGCACATCGATATCAGGTACCATTTCATTAGAGATATTCATGAGAAAAATCTGATAAAGTTAATCAAAGTTGACTCAAATGAACAATATGCTGACTTGTTCACAAAAGCTTTTGATGAACAAAGATTTAAGTATCTCATATCAGCTATTGGGATGATAAACATTGACTAACTACCTCTTTTGAAAGCTTTTAATGTGTAATGTCTTGTGTCAATACAATTTAAGCCCTGTTACAAAAGATCTTTTTATATTCTAAGTGTAAATTCCTTCCGAAGAGGAATTAACTCTCGAAAGATATTTAAGAATATCTTCCGAAGCCAAATTCCTCAATGGAAACTTTCTTCTCGGAAGAGTTTTTAGTCTCGAAAGAAGCGATTGATTTCAAATCAGATCTACTTCCGAAGCTTATATAACCCTCCATTCAGAAAGATAATTTTTACCTTCAGAAGCAATGTTTTGCTTCGGAAGAAAGAATTGCCTTCGGAAGATAAATTACCTTCGAAAATGTTTTACATTTGGAAAGAGAGATTTTTATGTGTAACGGATATCTTTGGGCCCCACTCTGTAAAAGGTAAAAATTTGCTAATGATGGTCTGATTATTTAAAATTATCCCTTGCCGCCACTGTCATTTCATAGCCGAAAACCACCATAAACCCCAAACAATTACCCTATTACCACCACTACCATAATTCATCCCCTTTAAATAATCCAGACTGTTCAATTTCATCTTCTTTTACCAATTTACTGCCCTAACTATTTCCTTCACTGTCAAACCTGAAATTTCACCCAAATTCAAGCTTACTTTCTCTACAATGGCGCTAAACCCTCAGCACAACCAGGTCGCATTACTTGATTCATCAAGAGATGCCGACTTCACCCAAATCATCACCTTTCTTTCTGAATCAACCTACTTCACGGCGCTCACTGTTAACCCCACCGTTTACTCCAACCACATGACTGAATCTGGAGTAACGGTCAAGCTGAAGTACTAAATGGGGTTCGCGTCCTGAAAACCCGCATTTGTGGACAGGAGTTGATCATCAGTGAACAACTCATCAGGGAGTATCTCGAGCTTCATGATGATGGAGCTCCTACTGAGTTTCCCAAAGAAGACTTGGATAGCACCTACATCCTCATGGGATATGGTGGAGATGTGAGCAGATCAACAGTCTACAAGTTCAACTTCTCATATCATTGGAAGTTCCTGCTGCACATCGTTCTGCACTGCTTATCCAACAAGTCTGGAGGATGGGATCAAATCCCATACGAACTAGGATGCCTAGTTCACGGGTTAGTGAGAGGCCTGCACTTCAACTACTCAAAGTTTGTGTTGACCAACCTAATCGGGAATCTTCAAAGGAACACATTCTTCATGTATCCCCGATACATTCAACACTTCATCAATTGCGAGTTGGAACAGAGCAAACTTGTCTGTGCAGCTGCTCTAACTGTTCCCCAAGTGCGGCCCACCATATTCAAAACTTTGAAGAAGGTGTCCACCAATTTTACTAGAAGGTATACTCCTTTACCTCCACAGATGACTGAGCGCATAGCTCCTGGTGACATCCCTGTTAACCCCACAGGTGATGAAACCACACCAGCAACCCTCACCACAAATGTCTCAATACCTTCTCCACCCATCATAATTACATATCAGAGACGATCCAAATGAACCCTTGTTCAATCTACTCTGATTGAACAAGCTCCTCCAGTTCAAACCAAAAGGGCTAGAGTGGAAACATGGGCTCCCACTCAGTCCGAGGTCACACCATCCTTCTCCTTCGACCTCAATTTGGGTTTTGAGCCTCCTCAGTCTCAAACCCAAGAGCCCGAACCTCAAGCCTTTAGCCCACAGGGTGAGTTTTTACACTCCCCTGTACAGCCAACAAGGGACAGCCCCACAAGAGGCTCAATGCCTGTAGACATTGATCTAGGTCCCGGGTCAGTAGGTTTAACCTCTATATCTTTCACTGACCTATTACTCCGAACTGATGATGAGATTACATCTTTACATGGCCATGAAGTTGATCTACACCACCCTCTCAAAGATCAACAGAGCCAAGAGAGATCTCTTATCTGTAGCCCCCATCAGCAGCCAACTACTGAGGTGAGTCCCACTGATGTGGAGGGGACTTATGTAGGCTCAGCTGCCACTACTCAGAGTCTCTCATTGAGCTCTCAGGACAGTGGTAACATCAATCAGACTGAGTCTACGGCAACTTTGCCCATTGACAGCTCTGAAAGAGATGAATTAGAGCAAAGGTATCCAGGGTGCCAAGAAGCCACATCTGGTGGTGAGACTGAACATACTAGGTATGTTATCTCATCTCCCCATGATTCTTCACATGAAGATGAGGGAAGTAGGCAACTCACACTTCAGTACTTGCTCTCTAAGGTCTCAAACCTGGAATCTCAGGTGAGCATCTTAGAGACAAGGACAGCCACTCAGCAACTTGAGATTAACAATCTCAAGGCCCAACTAGCTGAGAAACAGACGGAGAGGTCTGTTAGGCATGCACCTATTCAGGTCTCATTGACTTCTTCCTCTAGCTCATCTAGCTCTCAAGATGATGCTACCAAAAAGGGGGAGAAAGATTAGAGACAAACATCTGGGAACCACTGATCCAGTCTTCTACTTCCCAACTCATCACCCTACCTGAGTCATCTCAATCAACTCTAAAGATTGACTCACAGATGCTTCATGATCTCTACAGACTTTTGACAAAGTTTGTATTGAGATCCTCCTTAGAACAGCCCAGCCCCGACACCACACTCATATACTTTGGGGCTGAGGAGCTTCAAAGACTGACTGCACCTTCTACCACTGTGGAAGAAGTTGGTCAACCTAAGGTCCACATGGAACCTGAGATTAACTTCGAAGGAGAAATGGGGACTGATGGCCCAGCAACTGAAACAGTTGGGACAGAACTTGTATCAGCCTCTTCTTCCGAAGCTCAGGCTGAAACTTCCGAAGCTAAAGTTGAAACTTCAGAAGAACAAGATAAGTCTTCCCAAGCTGAGATGGAAGCTGCGGAAGGTTTGTTCCAAATGTCCGAGGAACTGATCATCACAGATGTTATTGCTGAAATAGCATCTGAGATGAGTAGGGAGGACATTTTTGATCTACCTCCATCCCAAACACCAGCTGATCCTCTCTCTCAATCCGAACCCTCTATCCAAGAACCACCACAGACAAGTTCTGCTAAAGACAAAGGCAAAAATAAAATGACTGCGGCAGAGCTTCAGGAGGAGGAAAGGATTGAGAAGCTCAAGAAGAAAGGTAGGTTTCCTGCTAAGAAGCTACTAGCTGCTAGTTCTAAGGCAGCTGCAGCCAATCAGGAGGAAATCAACACCAAGAGAAGGACAACACTCATTGATCAGCTCATCAACCTAGGAGCTGCCAATGAGGAAGTACTCCTGCTACCACTAGAGGAGTTGGTGACTTTGGAGAGGACAACCAGGCTAAGGCAAGAAGAAAAAGCCAGGTTGGCCTTGGAAAGAGAAGAAGAAGAGCAAGGGAAAGCAGCCCTGCAGCTGAGAGAGGCTAGGATTAAATTCCTGCTCTCAAGAGGCTTCAGTCTTCCTAAACTGTCTCCACATGATGATGATATGATCCTGCTGCTCCACAACAAAGAGTAGGATCAAATGGAGAAGGAAAGGAAGAAAGCTACAAGGGAGAAGATGAAGGAGAAGAAGCAGAGGGAGGAGGTAGAGAGGGTCACTGCCACCAAGAAGCTCAGTGATAAAGCCTGGATGAAAGACTATCTCCGGGCTCACGGCTTCTCTGGTAGGCAGGTGGGACCCATGTCCGAAAGGACACTCAAACGGATTGTTAGCGAAATAAAAGCTGACATCCGTATGGGGAAGAGGAAGGAGATGTATAGGAGGGGACAGGGAATGATCTTCACCCCAACCACTTAACCACAGCTAACCACTCAACCACAACCCACACCAAAAGAACCAATTCCATTTCCCATCAAAACCGAACCCTCAGATGAAACCTACACTCCTGAACCTAGAACCACTAAACCTAAACCTACCTCATCACCTCAACCACCTAAACTTCCTATCCTTAAACCCAAAACACAACCTAAAACCACTAAACCTAAACCTACCCAACAGAAACTAAGATCATCCCCTCAGCCTTCTAAACATCTCTCTCTTGAGGAAATAAAGGAGATCAAGACAAGGCTCACCAACTACACTACTATGAGCAGCATCTCCTGTGAGGGAGACCTTATCAACATCACCTATGTTGATAACTCTTCAAGCTCTCTCACTCTAGGTCAATTTCTTGAGTTGCCTAGAAGTACTTTGGGCCAAGCAGTAAGACTTCTCGGTCTCAACTCTGATACTCTGAATGCTGAAGAAAAGAGACTAAGAAGGAAACTGACGACTCTACTGGATACAAGGAATGAGGATAAGATTCCTAGTCAGTCTCCTGGACCTAGGAAAGTTATAATCCAGTGGAGGTTCGATGAGCCTTCTCACAACTTTGTTGTGGAAAGGGAGAATGGTGAAACCAACCGGCTTAATGCCACTTCTCTATTGCATCTCAGCAGATTTGACATTGCTGAGCTTGCAGAGAAGCCATTCTCCAACCCCTCCAACTCAGAGACTGCAGCTATCATCAGAAATTATCTCAGCAGTCTTCATCTAGCCGAGCTAACTGCAAAGGCCAAGATCGAAGAAGAGTTGAAGTTAAAAAGACAGGAAGACAAGGAAAGACCTACCACTAAAGACGCAGCCTTTCTACAGATGGTGGAGGGTCAAGAATTGGAATCTATAGTTAGATGGGAATATGACTATAGTTCCTATCAACTAACTCTTTTCAGAGGGCCACAACAAAGGGTACACATAATCCAAGGTGACAGACTGGATGTTCTGTCTACCAAGGATTTGTACAAACTTCTCATCACCACATCAGGGAAGAACAAGGACACAGATAAATATCTACTCTCCTTGGTGCTGAAAGTTTTGAGAAGAAGAGAGAAGTGAAGTTTTGATATCATCAGCCTAGGGGGAGTTTGTTGGGTCATTATAAGGCTGGTGCAACCAAAACCACTTCACATAGTCATTTTGGTGCTACATTCAAAAGGCTTCTGAAGCTAAGTATGAGATCTTCCGAAGTCTGAAGAACAACAGCTGAAGACAAAGTCTGAACTAAGAGCTGAAGACAAAGTCTGAAGACTTCTGAAGACAAACTCTGAAGACTTCCGAAGACAAGTCTGAAGACTTCCAAAGACAAAGTCTGAAGGCTTCCGAAGACAGTCTGAAGACTTCCGAAGACAAAGTCTGAAGAAAGAACTGAAGACCAAGTCTACTTCCGAAGACAAAGAAGACTCCAAGTCTCGGAAGAAGCAGTCTTCCGAAGTATAAGTGGCTTTGGAAGAAGTTATTCTTCCGAAGAAATTTATCCTTCAGAAGACATTGCTATGTCCAGTAGACATAAGTATGGTCTCTGACAGTCCGCTGCAGACCTCTGATACAGCATGGCTTCTTCCTAAAAGAACCATGTTGTTGACCATACTTTATTCTACTGTATATCTTTTTATGATAGTACATGTTACCAACTTTAGTTGGTGACAAAATGTAAGTCAGGGGCATGTCCTGACTACCAAATCTCAGGGAAAATGTCTGAGATACCTCACCTATAGTCTTGTAGTATAGATGTTTGGTTAGAGGTTTCCAGCTGGTATCAAAGTATATCCGGCTGTAGGTAGTATTATATATATCTTCTCTTTGTAACTCATTAGGTAGTGAGATTGAGTCTAAGAGTCTTGTAATCCTTTGAGTTGAGAAGCAATATATAAAAGTACCTTGAAAATTTACATTCTGTGTTTATTTACTGTTCGTTACTTGTTATATTGTGATCAACTCTTCATAGACTCTTTCTGAGTGTCGTTCAAGGTGAGTTTGAGAGAAAAACCACTTGTTGAGTGACCAACATACGATCCTGCAAAATGTCTGACCCACTGACTCGGTCAGACATTTTGGCCGGTCAACGTGTTTGATTTTTACTATTTAATGTCCGATCCGATCTGACACCACTAAGTACCAATGTTGTTAGGACCGGATCGGACCGGCCAGTCCGACCGGTTCGACCGGGATTAGGAGGCCTGTCCGGTCCGGTCGAGGGTGGTTCGTTTTTGGAGAGTTGAACCGGCCGGTTCGAACCGAGTCGGCGGTTGGACCGGCCAACCGGTTGGGTCCGACCGGATTTTGATTTTTTTTTTTTTTTGATTTTAGTGGGTAAAAACGGGGTGTTAAACCATAAATTAGTACTTTGTATATACAAATATAGTTAAGTTTTATATATAACTATAAAATATATGTATAAATCATATATAAATTACTTATATTTAATTACATATATAAATATAATTAAAATATAGTTAAATCCGGTCCATCCGGTCCGACCGGTCCGACCGGTCCGACCACCAAACCAGTAAGCCGTCCGGTTCGACGTCCGATCCGGTTTTGAGAACATTGCCACTAACCCATACATATTTTCTCTCTTACCCGGTCAGTTTTGTAACAACCCCTTACTCGGTCACCACCTTCTGACCGAGTAAGAGATTTCAAACAACCCCTAACAAAACAAATAACTAGCCCAACTTCAAGAATTCTATTTCAAACAATAACATGGCTCATAAGATTATGAAGTGGTTTTATACTTTTAACATTAGCTGAATTACGATATGTGTTACATAATCATTTAAATAATTATTCCTTTATAATGAATTTTAATGACCCAAGACAAAAACATACTCCTAGAGCACTCGGAGACAATAAATAAAAAATTTACTAATGATACTCAACTCAACTGTTTAAACGAAGTTAACTATAACATATAAATATTGAGAGGTTATGGGTTCAAATATCATTCTGAGTAAAATTCTCAGAGTTGATGGGGTTGGGGGTGCGGTTCCTGTTGAAAAACGAATAGATGGACCGATTAATATAACATCTATTATTTGAAGCAGGTTGCACGTCTTCCGTTAAAAAAGTAAATAGAAAATTTGGTACGTCTACATGATAACTGTTGCAATAACAAGATGTAGGAACCGAAAGAAACTTACAACACAATCTTGTTCTCCAACTCTTTGTGGAAATTGACCTCCAAATTGATTATCCTATGAATTTGTAAACAAAATAGAACAAAAGAACACATAAAAAAACAACCCATTTGGAATCAATAGCTTCTGTTGTGCTAAAGAAACTTGTATTTGTAATTCATTACGATTAATATACCTGCCCATTGTATGTTGGATGATTAAATTTACAACTATCACCATAGCCAAACATTCCAGTTCTCAAATAATATTCACAATCGCGACGATCTGGATACGCCATTGAACCAGTTTCATCCTCTTTGGTGTCTGTTGAAATCTCAAAATCCCACATTTCAAATCGTAAATTGAACACCAAAAAACTTCTAAATCCAACAGAATTAACAAATTAATAGATTATGATCATAATCGCTCAATTCGAAATAAAACAGAGCAACATTATGTATATAACAATATAAACCCAACTAAATTCATGCAATGAAACAATTATCTGAGCATATAAAAATGTGTTGCATCAAATTGGGCATAATCACTAACAATTTAACGGCGAAATTGAAATCGAAACTGAAAAGAATGCATATAGGTACCTAAATCGTGGGAAACGAAGTAAAACAGAGCAATAATACACACAGATAAATAACAGTGTACACCCAATGAAATTCAAGCAATTAAACAACAAACGGAGCATATAACGAATATGTTGCATCAAATTGGGCGTAATCGCTTACAAATTAATGGCGAAATTGAATCAGAACTGAAAATAATCATATGTGTACATTCAATCTACCAACCAGAAGGATTCCTTGAAGAATTAGAGCCCCCAATGTTCCTCTGAACACGAATATTATCCCGCGCACCAAATTTCTATCATCGTAGACACAAATCACAAAGTATTTCTTTATTTTATTCATCAAGAACACAATCAAAATCGATTAGTTGAGTTCAAAAGATTCAATCAACACCTGGGTATTACGAAACTCTGTTTCTGTTGATGATTAAACTATATTCTGTTTGAAGATGATGATCAAGGGGAAGGTGAAATCGAATTAAAAGGGGAAGAAGATCTCAACACCACGCTTAAATTATGAATGATTGATCAATGTGATGAATATTTGATCATATATTTTCTTAAAAATTTGTTCGAAGTTTTTAAAAATTGGATCTTTGATCATAAAATTGAAGTGCAATCAAGTAGAGTTTTGGTTTGCACATAATTGTCAATATATTGTTGATTAGTAATTTAATAATTAACAAGCGAGGTTGCGCGTAGCCATGTGATCTTGTGTTGTGTCGCGTTTGCGAACTTCGTTACACGTATTACGTAATAAAACATTAACACATATACATATAAAATAACAATATCATGCGTCGCACGTTGTACCATAATAATTTAAGGAAAGATGCACGTTGCGGCAGTGTAGCACAATAACATTAACGTGATTAATGGCATCTTGCGGCTTGTATGTGAACTTGTTTATTATACGTGTGGGCCTAATAATTAAAAATATATTTGAGTGAAGTTAATATTAGAAAAGAAAAGGGGAAATAATATAACGGAAAAAATATAAGAAAAATAAAAGCAATAAGAAAGAGACTCAATAGTCCAGAAAATGTTTTTGTTGTTGGGGTATTTTTAGAACCGGATCGAACGTTAAACAGGACGTTTTACTGATCCGGTGGTCGGACATGATTTAAAAACCGGATGACGTCATATTATATATATAGTCAAACATATAATTCAATATAATTAATTTATGTGGGTATTTTATAATTATATATAAAACTTAATAATAATATTATGTCCAACATACTAATTTATTGTTCAACACGCTGTTTTTATCCATCAAAATAAAAAAAATAAATCAAAATCCGGTTCAACCCCCGGTCCGGTTACGGGTCCGACCACCGATTCGGGACGAACAACCGGCCGGTCGAACCCCTCCAAACGAATTGATGCGAACCGGTTCGTCCACAACTCCGATTTCCGGTCGGACGGTTAGACCGGCTAGTCCGATCCAGTCTTCACAACATTGGTCTGAACAGAACCAAGCCCACGTTTGAGTTAAGGTTCAAAAAGAAACTTAATAACTTTTACCATAGTTATAAAAAAATAAAGAAAACATCACCGACGCTTACAAATAAGTTTGTATATAATAGGATAAAAATAAGTTTGGGGAAAATGTTTTTTATTAAACATTTGTAATACAAAATTTTCTATTTATATAAAATTAGTTGTTAATTAATTTATTATGAATAAACTGAATCATTTTTATTAATCTATAATTTTTGTGTTATAAACTATAATCTGCTTAACATTTTAGATCCTTAAAATGAAGTTAAAATTTGGTACGAACAACCTGTTCATACTTTTCATTTAATTTAACATGAACACATGTTGGTTTGGGTTATGCTTATAATAAATGAGCGAAATTAACAAATTGCTTAAAAGGAATCACCTTCATTCAATTGAAGTTTCCCAATTGGTACTTTTATTGGACAAATCCCAATGTACATAAATAATTATCATTTACCACATCGGAAAAAAATTCTTAAACCTTTTGCGAATATGGTAATTAAGAAATAAATAAAATAAAAGTGGCATGCATTTTGCATACACGTATTTCTAGTTAGAAACAAAAACTAAGGGGAAAAAAGATAATTACGTTGATAAGAGTCTGCAAATATACCATCAAGATAAGAACTTACGATGGATGAAAAAGCAAAATAAAAAACAGATGATAATGACATAATATTTGATTAATAAAACAATAAATAACTAAGGGTGTGTTTGATATGCCTCTGACCGGGCTGACCCTGACCCGGACTCGGTCAGCCCGGTCAGCCATCGAGCCATCTGGCCGGTCAGGGAGTCTGACCCGGAGTCTGTCTGACCCGGACCTTGAAATCAAAGAAGCTGACCGGGCTGACCCTCCCCCTTCACCCCTGCGTTGCCCCTCGGCCTAACTCCACCTGCGCGACCCCCTCCTCGGTCGCATCCCACGTTCGCGGACATGAAGACAAGCACGACCCCCTCCTCAGTTGACCCCCTCCACCTGCGCGACCCCCCCTCCTCGCTCGCATCCCTCGGCTGAACCCACCTGCGCCGGAGACACCCATGAAGTAGGTGAGGAGGACGAGGGAGAAGACGGCCGAACTCCACCTGCGTCGCCGCACTGCCATTCATGTAGAAGACGATGGAGATGGAGATGGAGATGGGTGGGTGGGTTGGGTAGAAGATGATAGAGATGAGGTTGGGTGCGTTGGGAAATGGCAGATATGATGGGGATGGGATGGGTGGGTTGGCTTTTAACTCAATTATTATTAAAATTATAACGGAAATTTTAGGCGCACCGGCTTTTCCTGGAGAAAACCGACCCAAGCGGTCACGATTAGGTCTCCCCGTGACCGCTAGGTCAGGTGTGACACTTAGCTGTCACGGTTTACCCTAACCGTGACAGTTAGATCTGGGGTCAATGATTGGGTATGTACTTATGGGGTATTGATTGGGTATGTAATTATGGGGTATTGATTGTGCGCTCTATATGTCACGGTTTACCCTAACCGTGACAGTTAGATCTGGGGTCAATGATTGGGTATGTACTTATGGGGTATTGATTGGGTATGTAATTATGGGGTATTGATTGTGCGCCCTATATGTCACGGTTTGGCCAAACCGTAACATATTGCTTTTATTTTTTTCCTATTCTTTTAAACATTAAATATTTATTTTTATTTCGTGTATCTTCCTTAAAGATTAAACATTTATTTTATTTTCGTAATTTTATCACTGTAACTTGAGAATGAAAAGGCGGGAAACACCGTTCGATCGGAGTTTGATTTCGTGTATCTTCCTTAAGCATTAAACATTTATTTTATTTTCGTAATTTTATCACTGTAAACTTGAGAATGAAAAGGCGGGAAACACCGTTCGATCGGAGTTTGATTGATTATCGATTACTAGTTTCACCATCACATCATTTCTATCTTTTCGTGAATATATAATATAACTATTGTTCTTATGATCTGTATTATTTCGTTAGATATTTGAAGAAGCTAAGAAATTCTGCTATGAAACTGGTGTGAAAGTTGCTGTTGCATATGGTGGTGCACCGATTTATCCTCAGGTTTATATACTTTTAAAATCATTAACAAACACTATTTTGGTTTTAATCATTAACAAACGTGCGATTCAGTTCATCTTTTTTTTTTCTAATCTGCTTAATTAGTCTTTGTAATCTGTTATCTTTAATCTTGATTCAGAACGCGTTGACTTTAATCTTTGTGGAGACAAAACGCAGCGCAGATACAATTAACATTATCACATGGTTAACCTAATCTGCTGCAATTCATGGTCATATTACAAGTAATTTTAAACAAGTTGGTTGTTATTTTATCACATGGTTAACCTAATCGTAAAAATCAGTTGTTATCAAACATATACAATTAACATTATCAACATTGCAAATATAAAGCAAACAAACAAAGAAACACAACCAAACAAACACAACCAAATATACAAATCATCATAACTGAAACTGCACATATATATATATACAACGAGTTTTTACATACAAAAAGAAATAAAATACAAACAAAATATCTATCTAATCCACCATCCCCGGATCGCTGCCCTGACCAGACCCGCCCGCGCCAGATGGGCCAGCACCGTCATGGTCTAACCGCCTCGGTGGCTGTGACAACAACGGCGTACCCGAGACGGTATAGTCCGCGACCATGTGCTGGATGACCCAGTCCATCATATCATGCAGCCTCGCGGTCGTATCCTCCAGCCTCGCGGTCGTATCAGTATTAAAATAAATCAATTTAATGATCGCGGAATTATCACTAATTGACGTTTAATTGTTTTTAATGATTAATGATGAACACAACCACAGAACACAATAAATACGAAATCAATAATAATTCAAATGTATTTCATTAACTATACTGTAATGATTACAAAAGAATAATAATGAATGACTATGAACAATCGAATTCTGTGAAACGAATAATGTTTGATGTTGATGTGACGGCAGCTAGGGTTGCACAATGAACTCTTGACAGCCGTAATATTGATTGATTGTGTTCACCGAGATGTGAAACCTAGGACTCATATTTATAGATGTTTGAGTCGGCTAAGGAAACACCGGATCTCTCGGGATTTGTTATTGATTGTGTTGACTTGTTTGACTTCTTGGAGTTTGTAATCGCACAAGTATAATGATCTTCCGCAGGAGTCTTGCCTTCCGCAGATCTTTTGTTCTTCCGTAGATGATTTGCTCTTCCGTAGGAATGTTGTTCTTCCGTAGGAGATCCTTCTTCCGTAGGAGTCTTCCCTTCATGAAACTTGATCATCCGCAGAAACTTACTCGGTCATTTGGTCTTGTATGAAACATATCTACGGATTAACAAAATTGTTCATCCGTAGATGTTTCCTACACTTGGTCAATTCCATGAATCCATCCAAGTATATTGTTTTTCCCTGTCAAGTCACAAATCAACACACATATATATGGGGTTATCCTATAGATTCAAATCACATATATATATATATTTTGACTGTTACAAATATTAATTACAAGACTTGATTTTCAAGTACTAAGCCTATACAAATTGATCTAGCCCTATACAATCTAGACCTAACAATACCCCCCTTAGGCTTAGCTCCTTGTAATCAGTCCTTCAAAACAGCAAGATCCTTGACTCTTGATATGATTTTGTTGTAGAAGTAAGATACAGCTGCCTTTTGATCATCATACTTGTATTTGATCTCCATTTTGCTGATCTTCTTCAGAGTCTCGTAGCCAAGTCCCAGTACATCCTCTTCTGTAGTGAGAGTCTCCAATACTCGGTCATTCTTCACTACTTCAAGTTCATCTTGTTCGGAGAGGCGAAGTTTTGAGACTTCATCATATTCTGTGCCCTTCAGCAAGCCTGCATTGTGTCTGCATCGTTTGTAGGCCTTTGCGTGAAGTTTGTCTATGACTTGGATCATGTGTACATGCAGGAACAGATCATTTTGAGCTGCTTCATCACTCAGCTTCGGAAAGAATTTGTCATGAAGGTAAGAAGTGTAGCTTGGATGAAGCAACTTGATTTCCGCAGGATCAAAGATCCTGATATTTTCTGCGCGTTTGTTCTCTGCAGTTCTTATTAGCACCAGCTCTTTTGTCCTCTCTACATATCCCCACTCAGTGATAGGGAGTGTGTATTGAGTTCCTTCAATGCGTTTGATGGCTGCTGATGTTCTGTTGTTATATCCAACCCTCTTCAGAAATTCATCATCTACTGAGTCAGAGGTATTGGACTTGGATCTTTTCTGCCCTTGAGTTCTTCGTTTGTGAGCATCATCATCTCTTTTAGCTCCTATGATCACATCATCTTTGAACCTTGTTTTCAGTTGACCCACTCTGCTTGAGAAGTCCCTGCCCCTTGGGTGTATTGGATAATTTGTCAAAGTAAGGCTTTGCAGGTCCTTTAAATCATTCTCAGGAAGGCAGAGCACTGAAAACACATCACGGAAGTATTCAACTCTTCCTGATGTCCTTTTAATCACTGCACGGTCCTACTCCTGATCATATTTCCATGCCATGATCTTATTTTCTTCAGCTGAGTTGGGAGTTGTGAGGTGATCAATCAACTGAATCAGAGTGGACTTCTGATCAGTGATTTCTCTGACAGTGGTACCAAGGGGCCATACTTTGCCTGGAATGACTTCCCTTGGTTCCCTGATGAGCTTATCCTTAGCTTTATGCTGATCCTTGGGTTTCACAGTGATTGGATCAGCAGATGATTTGCTTTGTTTGTCATCAGTAGGATGAGGAGCTGTTGTTATGAATTTTACACCTGTTTCCAGCTCCACCTTCATTACATGCTCCATCATCCTCCGCAACTCTCCAGTAGTTCTACCTTTAAGTTCATGTGGCTGGTAGTTGTGCTCCTGTAACCAGCAAGTCATATTATACTTGGTGAGTTTGGCTATGTCACAGTGGCCCAAATCCTTCTTTTTTTCTCCAATGACTGAAATGTTGTAAAGGCTTCATAATCACAGTCTGGGATTATGAACCTGGCAAACTCAAATTCTTTCAGTGCATTGGTCATTTCTGATGTGTTCATCCTCTCAACCATGTCATACGGAAAACCATGGTTGATGAGGGTCATAAACATGCTGGAGTCAGGCCTCTCTTCCATATATCAGCTGTTGTTAGAAGGTCATCGGCCTTTCCACCCTTATCATCAGTGGGGACTCCATTCTTTTAGTTTCTCCCACTCTTTATCACTGTTTTTCTTCTCCGGAGGATACCTTCACAGCAGACACTTCTACTGAAGGTGTAGGTGCAGGAGATGGAAGTTTTAGTTTCTTTGGAGAGCTTTCATCTTCTGGTTTCTTTTGAGTAGCTCCAAAGTATTTTCTTTTTCGGGTGTATGAGATCAGTGGCTTAGTAGCTCTACCCGACTGTTTTGCTGGCTCAGCTCTTGAATCCACTTTTGTTTTCAGATCTGAGAGTTTTCTTTTCAGGCTTTCTATCTCTAGATCCTTTTGCTTTATTTGCTCAGCCTTTTCATTTTGCTCAAGTTTTAAAGATGCCTCTAACTCTCGTTTTGTTTGCAACAATAGATCAATAACTTCATTGTTGGATAGTGCATCTTCTCTGAGTCTTTTTAGACTGGCATCCTTCTTCATCAGTTCTTCATCCTTTTCTTGAATTACACCTTACAACTCCAGAATTCTTTGTTTCGCTTATTGGTTTTAAGTAACAACTTGTTGTACTTAGCAACCAGAAAGCTTTTGCTCACAGGAATGTCACTGTCACTTAAGTCATCTTCATGGTATGCAGTGACATCCTGAGCAGATTCTTGAACTTCCCGTGTTCATCAGCAAGTTGTTCATCTTGCAATGAAGGTATGGGCTCGGTATGTGCTGATGAAGGTTGTTCTTCTGTGTGTGTTGGTGAGAAAGGAACAGTGCTGGCTTCAGATAATATTTCTGTGTCTCCTGAGTGTATGGAGTGTACAGACTCAGTTACCTCAAAAGGTTCAGTCCCAGCACTTTCCGGTGATTGAGGTTTGGGGATTCTGGTGGTGTTTGTACGGGGATTGGATGTGTTGTGGAGAGAATGGTTGAGTGTGATGAGATGATGATTGAGAGGATGATGATGATTGTTGTTGGATAGGAGATACTGGCTGAGTATCTTTGGTGGACGATGATGATATTAGTACAGGTGATTGATGGTGGTGAATTGGGGAGATTGGTTGGGAGTTTAGGCTTGCTGGTGATTGTGGTTGTTGAGAGGGTGATTGGCTGGGTGATTGATGTTGTAGTGGTGGTGTTTGGAGTGGTGATTGTGTTGGTGTTGTGGTGTTTGTGTGGTGAGTGAGAGATTGTGCAGAATTAGCAGATGATTCTGCTTCATCTGCCCATGTCAACTCTTGTGGCAGGTCTGCTTGAGGATCTATAACATGTGCGAACATTGGCATATCCGGACCCTCATACTTCCCACTAAGTTTGTTCAACACTGATTTGCTCAGGTGTGCTTGTACAAACACTTCTCCAACTCTGCTCAACCTTGGAAGCTCTGAGTTAATCACCAGTTGAATGAATCTCGGGAACATGTACATCTTGTCATTCTTTTGCAGTTTCACTTGCTCAATCAGACAATTGAAGATGTTTTGGCGTAATATAGATTCTCCCCTCGAATAATCCAATAATTCCGGATGAAATGTGCCGAGAGAATCTGTCTAGCCCCGACTTCCTGTTCGACATGCACTTTAGGTAGGTGTGACACAAGAATCTGTACGGTTTGCACAGCCTACCCTTCTTGATTTCTCCTTTCTCGTAGTCACCATCATACCCCATCAGGTTGAATACTTTTTCAATGTATTCATTCTCGAATACATCGGGGCCCTGTTTCTATATCTCCCAGTTCCAGACATCTTCGTAAGGTGCTTTCAGTGATTCGAAGACGCTGACTCAAAACCTCAGCCACTATCACCTCCTCATCGTCTTGTTCTTCAACTCGTGCTGAGTTCCAGAAATCAATAATGTGCGCCTGATGGATCACAGGCTCAGCCGTCAAGGCGTAGAAGATCCTGGATCGTCGGAGATATCTTATGATATCTCGACATCCTTCCGCTGCTGGATCATCAGCGTTCAAGAACGCGCACACATTGTGTTCTTTAGCAAATCTATTTGCCATCTGCAAAGAAAATCAAGTTAGAAACTATGCATTGAATCGTTTGAATGTCAATAACCGATTAAACAGTTTCGTACTGATGTTAAGACATGATTTACCTTTGCGATAACAGTAATTTATTACAGGATAATGTTGATGATGTGTTCTTGGAAACGGATATTTTGAAATTTGAGAAAGAGGGAAAATGGGCGATTTTCTAGGTTAAAAGTGAAAGTGATCTGTAAAAATATCAGAAACCTTATTTATAGGGGAACATATTAATTTCTTTTATTAATTATGTTCTTTTATTAATTATGTTGGGCCCACTTCCATCCATTCCTATCCGCATACCAAGTGTTTAGAATGCATTATCTCTTCCGCAGAACATCTGTGGAACCTTGACATCTGCGGATGGCTTAACATCTGCGGATGTGTTAGTTCAAACAATGCATTTGTTTTGCTGCTGAACCAGAAATCACACAATACTTCCTTCGGATGAGAGGTATTACTGTGACTTCTGCGGATGCAGAAATTTCACTGTTACTTCTACGGATGAGAAGTATTACTGAAACTTCTGCAGAACTTAAAGTTTTAAAAACTTTAAATGTATGATATCTACTGAGTAGACTCAATTGTTGATGTTGGACATTGTTGACTTCATTTGCATGGCAATGTAGTACAAGAAGGTAAAGTGTCCTGTATCCTGCATTCAAGTTAGTGCTCAAGTTCCAATTCCTTCAGAATAAGTTAAATCAATTATCAGCTTTGTATTGTTTTTCATGCATGAACTACTCCCCCTAAATTTGTGATTAATGTGAAACTGTTGCATTCATCATAAATTTAAGTTGTGAACAGGCATGACAGGCATATGACATCCTAAGAGAGAGAAAATCAGTGAATAGGACAATTAAACATCATGCTTAAACAATTACATGCATGCATATATACATAAAGGGATATATTATGGTTGGCTTCTGCGGATGTTGATTAGTTGATTTAATACACACCTGATTGCAAGTATATAGATCCACATAAATTCAACAGGAGTATTGTATCAACTAGGCATGCGATTTATCATGTTGTGAAGTTTGTTAATCAGTAGCAATCATGAGTCCCACATTCAATTATCATTAGAGTATGTCTTCCGTAGGTGAGGCAAATCACTACATTCCACACTTAATGACTATGTACATTAAGTTATAAGTTCTATCTTAAGACAAATTACAGTCTCATGAATACTTTGATGTTGAAGCTCTTTGACTTGATGTACAATGGATCACAAGTGATTCCTTGTTAGAGCTGAAATATGATCTTCATAGTCACCAGGTCTTTACTTTCGTAAAACAGAGGTGAACTTTAACCCAGGTCTTTGTTTACACAAAACAGAGGGAGAATGAAGATCACACTTGTTAATCACATTCCCAGATCTTTGTTCACACAAAACAGAAGGAATATGACTTTGCAAAAAGAATATTATAAAGTATTTTACATAGTGTGCTTGTGTAAGTGATTTGATCACATCAGGAGAGAACATACCTTCTTGATTCTCAAATGGAATCCTCACAGACAGTTACCTCATGCTATTAGTTTGGCATGCTCTTAGCTTTGTTTCCACTCAAGTTGAACCTACTCACATATCAGTATGATATAAGTCAGATTGAGGTTTTGTTTAATAGCCAAGTATAGTCTACTATCATTTCCCATGTATAATGCATGCACAGATGTTAAGTCATCCCTAACAATCACTCTCTACAAAGTCAGTCATATGCTTTTGTTGATTTATTCTAAGTTAATCATTCCCAAAGATTCTATAAGAAAATTAAATCTAACAGAATCAAATGCTTTAGTGAACAAATCAGCAAGCTGATTTGTTGTATCTACTTTGACTAACTTAATTAGACCTTATTCAGAACAATCTCTCAGAAAATGGTATCTAATTTCAATGTGTTTAGTTTTGCTATGTTGAACTGGGTTAGCAGTTATAAACATAGCAGCTGAATTATCAATATGTATTGGTGTGTGAAGGAAATTGTAACCATAATCAAGTAATTGGTTTTGCAACCAAAGTACTTGAGAGCAACCTGCTGAAGCAGCTATGTATTCTGCTTCAGCTGTGGATACAGAGTCATTGGTTTGCTTCTTGCACTGCCATGAAACAAGTCTTGGTCCTAAAAACTGACATCCACCAGTTGTGGATTTTCTGTTGTTGTTGCACCCTCCATAGTCACTATCTGAATAGGAGTATAGGCTAAAGTCTCCATCTTTGGGATACCAAAGTCCCAATGCAGGTTTGCCTTTCAGATATCTGAAAATCCTCTTCACAGCATTCAGATGGGACTCCTTTGGGTCAGATTGGTACCTGGCACAAACACAACAGCAAACATTATGTCAGGTCTACTGGCAGTTAAATACATTAAAGAACCGATCACTGATCTGTACAATCTTTGATCTACGGATTTGCCAGCAGGGTCAGGCACAATCTTGTCTATTGTTGAGGCAGGTGTCTTGCAAGAAGTGGAATCAGCAAGATTGTACTTCTTCAAAATTTGATGAATGTACTTTTCTTGATTGATGAAAATGCCATCTGATTTCTGATGAACTTGTAAGCCAAAGAAGAAAGTCAATTCTCCCATGGAGCTCATCTGAAATTCAGATTTCATTAAGTCTTCAAAGCTTTGACACAGCTTCTTGTTGGTTGATCCAAATATGATGTCATCAACATATATTTGAACCACCAAAAGATCTTGATGTTCTTGTTTGAGGAAGAGTGTCTGATCAAGAGTTCCTCTCTTGTACCCATTCTTCAGCAGGAAGGATGATAGTGTATCATACCACTTTCTGGGTGCTTGATGAAGACCATACAAAGCCTTGTCAAGCTTGTATACTCTATGTGGATAATCAGGGTCTTCAAATCCAGGGGGTTGAGCCACATAGACTTCTTCATCAATTTTCCCATAAAGGAAAGCACACTTCACATCCATCTGATAAACTGTGAACTTCTTGAATGCTACATAAGTGAGGAAGACGCGTATAGCTTCAATCCTTGCAACTGGTGCAAAGACTTCATCATAGTCTATTCCCTCTTCCTGAGTATATCCTTGAGCAATAAGTCTGGCCTTGTTTCTCACTATGATACCTCTGTCATCCAGCTTGTTCTTGAAAAGCCATCTTGTGCCAATTGGATGTTGACCCGTAGGCAAATCTACAAGAGTCCACACTTTCTGTTTTCTGAATTGTTGTAACTCTTCTTGCATAGCCTCAATCCAGCTGTTGTCTTTTAGTGCAGCTGTAATGTTTGCAGGAAATGTTTGGGACAAAAAGCAGGTGAACAAACAAATGTTTGCCACACCTCCTTTGCTCCTTGTGGTTCTAGCATGCAGGTCCCCAATGATATTGTCTGTTGGATGAGACTTGTGTACTCTGCTTGTTGAGACAGCATCAACTTGAACTGTGGAGTCTAAGTTTGTGAAACCCATTGAAGCAGATGGTGTCAGCTGAGTAGTTGATTCGATGAAATAATCAAAAGGCTCATGGTCGTTCGGAGCAGCTTGAGTTTGATTGGCTGCTTTGTCTTCTTCCGCAGGAAGTTCTACGGAAGCAGCATTTTGTTCTTCCGCAGGAGGTTCTACGGAAGCAGTATTTTGTTCTTCCGTAGGAGGAACTGCAGCATCGACGGAGGCATTTTGTACTTACGTAGGAGATACATCACCATCCACGGATGAACAATGTTGGTCAGCTGGCAATGGTTGTTGAATGACTACCTCCTCTCCATCTCTAGCATCAGTAGTTGCACCAGTATTTATATCTACGAATGAGGGAACATCTGCTGATGAATTTACATGTGCTGGGGATGAAGAGTTTGCTTCTCCGGAAGTAGCTTCATGCTGCTGACTTGATCTTTGCTGTGGTCCAGGTGACACTTGTGCTCTTGGTGGGTCAGCTGTTAAAGGCACTTCATTCACACTTGGGGGCACAAAGGGATAACATGTATCCGCAGCACCTGCGTTGATCAGATAACCAGTGTTAAATGATTCAGTTAATGCATCTATATCAAATAACCAAGATGATCCTTTTACATTGGTAGTAAACATGGATTCATCAAAAGAAACATTGGGAGTCTCTTCAACTATGTTATGTTCTGGAATATACACCCTATATGATTTAGAAGTGGATGAATATCCAACAAAGAAACCATCATAGGCTTTTTCAGAAAATTTTCCCAATTGTTCTTTAGTATTTAAACGGACACATGACACCCAAAAGCTCTAAGATATCCTATAAAAGGTTTTCTTTTAAATAAGAGTTCGTAAGGTGTTTTATTATGTTCTTTGACTATCAAAGTTCTATTTTGAACATTGCAAGCTGTATTCACAGCTTCTGCCCAGAATGTAATGGGCAACTGAGAATCAGCTAGCATTGTTCTGGCTGCTTCTATCAGTGTTCTATTTCTCCTTTCAGCCACTCCATTTTGTTGTGGAGTTCTTGGGGCACTGAATTGTCTAGCTATTCCTTTAGTCCTGCAAAAAGAATCCAAATCAGCATTAACAATTCAGTTCCATTGTCACTCCTAAAAATTTTAACTTTTAAATCAAGTTGATTCTCAATCTTGATCACAAAGTCCATTAATGTTTCAGATGTTTCACTCTTATGTTTAAGAAAAAGACCCATGTAAATCTAGTGAAATCATCAACTATCACCAAACAATATTGCCTTTTTCCAATGCTCAGCACATTGGTTGGACCAAAGAGATCCATGTGAAGCAATTTGAGTGGTGTAGTGTTAGTGTTGATTGTTTTGGATTTATGAGACACTCTGTGTTGTTTTCCTTTATAACATGAAGAACAGTGATTAGAACAATGAAATTCTTTCTTTGGTAATCCAATGACTAAGTCATTTTTCACCAATTTATTCATGTTCTTCATGTTGGAATGGACAAGCCTTCTATACCACAATTGAGATTCATCTTCGGAAGATTTGGACAGCAGGCATGTCTCATGTTTTGTGAGTGTTGTGTTGTTCATATCCAAGATATATGTGTTGCCTTTTCTTGATGCTTTAAGAAGTATCCAGTCTGCTGGAACTGTAACCCTGGCTTAAGAATGTAACAGTTAGTGTTATCAAATAGTGTTAAATAATTTTGATCACAAATTTGAGAAACACTAAGTAAATTATACTGCAAATTTTCACAGTAATTTACTTTTTCAAATGTTAAAACACCATTAGTTACCATTCCCTCACCAACAATTTTACCTCCCTTCTTATCCCCACCAAATGCCACATAAGAGGCATGTTTATGTTTGAAGTCATGGAGAAGTGCACAGTTGCCTGTCATATGTCTGGAACAACCACTGTCAACATACCACTTGTTGTCAGCTCTCCTTGATTGTTCCTGTACACAAAAAGAAATTAGTTAGTCTTGACAACCCAAGGCTTAATTGTCTTGGGTTTTCCAGTTGTGTCAACAATAGTTACTCCTTCATGAATTAATCTTGAAGTTTCAGTATTAGTTGTTTCTTTTTGATCTGATGGTGGTGAGGATGATTCTGTTGAAGATGATTCAGGTTTCTGAGTATCTTCATGCTTATCCGAGTCATTCTTCAACTTGGCTTGTTTTGGTTGGTATCTTAACTTTGAAGAGGATCCTGTAGACTTGAAAGTTTCTTCATCTTTCTGCTTTGATGAGACACAGGAATTCCTTTAGCAAAGTTGTCAAAGAAACCATCAACAACTTCAGTCTGTTTATCAGACAAATCCACCTTTTTGTGAGGTGTCTTAGCCTGTGCTGGTATTTTCTTCTTCACAGTCTTGTCCGCAACAGATGATCTTTTCATTGACTTTTGTTGTTCTTTCTGAGACTTTGTCTCTTTTTCACTTTCTGAGTCGGATGATGCACATTGTGACTTCTTGTTGTTCTTTTTCTTATTCTTCTTATTAAAATAACATTCCTGAGTGGAATGGTTATTTTTGTCACAAATAGCACAATGTTTGTTGAAGAAGCAATCATCAGTCATGTGATTGTTCATGTTGCAAATGGAACAGTAGCTACTGAAATAGCATTCATCAGTGTTGTGATTCTTCATATCACACCATTTGCAATATTTCTCAGAAGTGTCTTCGAGTTCACCCTTCTTTTTGTTGTTTTTGTTCTCACTTGCTGAAACATCAGATGATTTCTTCTTGTTTTTGTTTGGTGCTTCATTAGCTGTTGTTTGTTTGTCTTTGGCTCCCTTTAGTTGCTTGATATTGACCTTTTCTGAGCATGTTTGTTTGTTACTCTTGTTACCTTGTCCGCAGTATCAGATTCTTTCTTCCGTTGCTTGTCTGCGGATTCAGTAGTTTTTGCCTTCCGCAGATGATCTACGGACTTGACAGTTTTTGCTTTCCGCAGATGTTCTACGGATTCCTCATAGTCCTTTTTCCGCAGGTGTTCTACGGATTCTTCAGTTGGTGCTTTCTGAGGATTCTTGTTTGATTGTTTCTTACCTTTATCAGAAGATGACAAAGGTGCTTTTGTACTTGATCCGCAGCTATCAATCTTGTGAAGATTCAGTTCTTGTAATCCTTCATTAAGTTCAACAATCCTCTTGCAAATAGTCTTCAGCATGTTCCGTTGCGGCGGGGGTACTGCAACTTTGATTCTTCAAGGACTCGCGAAAGACCATTTCAACTTGAACATTCTTACCAATGTTCAGTTGATCAGTATCATGTTCATCAGAATCATCCAGGTCATCATAGTTATCAAAATCTATTCATTATGTTTAAGTGATTCTGATTCAGTAGATTCAGTTTCACTCATCTCAGTTTTGTTGTTTATTTGACTATCTTTGATGTCAATATTGGTGCTTTGCACAAAATGATTTGACAAATTGTTAGTCATTGTTTCAGGTAAAGGCGTGTAGTTATCATTAATAGGTGGTGCAACAGCATTATAACCCAACCCGGACCTGTTCTTTGATTCAATATGAGAATTTAGCAACTTCTCATATTGCTGAGATGATAATTGAAACTTCTGAAGTTTCACTTCAGTGGATGCATGATCAGCTATGGATTTTGTTAAGGAAGTGGTCAGATGCTCAACTTGGGCTTTTAGACTGTAGTTTTCAGAAACATATTTTTCTAAATCCTTTTGCAGAAACTTATTTTGATTTGATATAGTTTTTGTTCTCTTAAGTGTGATTCATTTAAAACCATAGTTTCTTTTACTTTATCAGCCAATTGTTGAGCATGGACTCTATATCTCTCAACTTCCTCAACACATGTTGATGAACATAACCTGTCTTTTACCTCTCTGGCCATAGGAGGAACTTTGTTTTCCATATGCGCCATCAGTGCTTGATTCTCCTCTATCACTTCCTTCTCATACAGGCTCCAGTCACATGTTCCATCCTGAAGTATGATCAGCCCTGTCTCCTTAGAGTTGCTTGGTCCTGCTGATGTATTTGTGGCTGGTGGGGATGTGAGCTGAGGTTGTCTATGCAGAGATCTTTGAGAGGTTGGCTGCTGATTTTGATAGTGTTGTTGCTGCTGATTTTGTTGCTGCTGCTGCTGATACTGTGGAGTTGATTGTTGGTTGCATTCTCTAGAAAAGTGACCATAGAGATTTCACTTGTAACATCTGACTTTAGACTTATCAACTCCAATCTTTGATGTTTTGCTTGCTGCTGCCAGATTTTTATTTCTTCGAAGATATGCTTGGCTCTGTAAGCAATCATTGCCATTTGCCATTGTAGATCCATCTCTTCGACTACATCAGGAGGGAGTTCCTCCAAGTCTTGCTGACAGATGTTTGCTGCTGTAAGGGAACTGCCAAGATATGCTTGAAAGCTTGAACTGAAGGCTGCAAAGGCTGCTTTTTGTTCTTCAGAATCCAATATCACAGTTATTGGTTCTGAGTTTGCTGTTGCTGATGTCTCTCTTTTCTCTGTAGATTTAGCCTTTTCCTTTTGAGTTTTACTTTGAGATGATTTCTTAGTGGGTTTGGACGCATAAAAGCTTACTTCCTCTTCATCCTTACTCAAAGTACAGAGTTATCACCTTCATTATTAGAAATAAATGCACTTCCAGCATTCTTGGTTTCCTTGAAGTGATAAGGTGAGACATGAGTTCTCACACTCTTGTTTCTTGTTTGTTCATCCAGTTCAAGTGCTTCTACTTTAGCAACCAATGTATCTAGACCAGTTGTCTTGAGATCTATGGTGTTCTTGAACATGGAGACTGTTTGCTTCCAACTTTCAGGCAAAGTATGGAGCATCTTCTTGTTCAGTTCCTCAATTGTATATTTTAACTCCAAGATGTTCATCTCAGTAACAAGTTGCATAAATCTATGGAGTTGCTGAGGAATTGACTCACCCTCAATATGATGAAAAGTTTCATATTGTGATCTAAGGGTGTCTTTCCTTATGCTTCTGATCTCGTCACTCCCTTCACAGAGAGTGTGAAGTATCTTCCACAGGGAATTTGCTGTTTTATAGTTCTCGCACCTGATCAAGATTTCTTCAGGCAAAGCCATACTAAGCAAGCTGTATGCTTTAATATCAACTTTGACCTTCTTGACATCATCAGGTGGCAAGTCCTTAGTGCTGATTGGCTGATTTTTGTCATTATAATCCGGCCCAAGAGTGGGTGGAATATAAGGACCTTGTGTGATGGACTCCCACAAGTCAGAATCTGTGTAGTTCACATGATTCCTGAACTTGATCTTCCAGGATTTAAAATCAGCTTTTGTTTTCTAACTTTGGTGGTTGATAAGATCCTCCTCCAAAAGTACTCATGTTTAACTGCAAAAGATGGATTTAAAAGTTAAATGCTTAAGTTGACAAATCTATCAAAGACGCAGATCTGGTATTCAATGAATTTGAATATAGATCTAAATCATACAAGCAATAAGAGAATGTTTGCTGAATGACAAGTCGTTGATTTAATTGTTTGAATATCAATTAAACATTTTAATACTGATAGATCAATTGATCTAAATCAATGAGCACCAACGCTCTGATACCACCTGTGAATCCAAGGATCTCAATTCAGGAATTATCAGTATTAAAATAAATCATTTAATGATCGCGGAATTATCACTAATTGACGTTTAATTGTTTTTAATGATTAATGATGAACACAACCACAGAAACACAATAAATACGAAATCAATAATAATTCAAATGTATTTCATTAACTATACTGTAATGATTACAAAAGAATAATAATGAATGACTATGAACAATCGAATTCTGTGAAACGAATAATGTTTGATGTTGATGTGACGGCAGCTAGGGTTGCACAATGAACTCTTGACAGCCGTAATATTGATTGATTGTGTTCACCGAGATGTGAAACCTAGGACTCATATTTATAGATGTTTGAGTCGGCTAAGGAAACACCGGATCTCTCGGGATTTGTTATGATTGTGTTGACTTGTTTGACTTCTTGGAGTTTGTAATCGCACAAGTATAATGATCTTCCGCAGGAGTCTTGCCTTCCGCAGATCTTTTGTTCTTCCGTAGATGATTTGCTCTTCCGTAGGAATGTTGTTCTTCCGTAGGAGATCCTTCTTCCGTAGGAGTCTTCCCTTCATGAAACTTGATCATCCGCAGAAACTTACTTGGTCATTTGGTCTTGTATGAACATATCTACGGATTAACAAAATTGTTCATCCGTAGATGTTTCCTACACTTGGTCAATTCCATGAATCCATCCAAGTATATTGTTTTCCCTGTCAAGTCACAAATCAACACACATATATGGGGTTATCCTATAGATTCAAATCACATATATATATATTTTGACTGTTACAAATATTAATTACAAGACTTGATTTTCAAGTACTAAGCCTATACAAAATTGATCTAGCCCTATACAATCTAGACCTAACAGTTATCAAACATATACAATTAACATTATCAACATTGCAAATATAAAGCAAACAAACAAAGAAACACACCAAACAAACATAACCAAATATACAAATCATCATAACTGAAACTGCACATATATATATACAACGAGTTTTTACATACAAAAAGAAATAAATACAAACAAAATATCTATCTAATCCACCATCTCCGGATCGCTGCCCTGACCAGACCCGCCGCGCCAGATGGGCCAACACCGTCATGGTCTAACCGCCTCGGTGGCTGTGACAACAACGGCGTACCCAGGCGGTATAGTCCGCGACCATGTGCTGGATGACCCAGTCCATCATATCATGCAGCCTCGCGGTCGTATCTTCCAGCCTCGCGGTCGTATCATACAGCCTCGCGGTCGTATCCTCCAGCCTCGCGGTCGTATCAAGAACATGAGCAGGCAATCGCACGGCGTGGTACACGCGCGGGGGATGCTGGGCGGGTCCTGGTCGTGCGGCGGGGGAATGGGCTGATCCTCCCCGCCGCCAAGGGCCTCGTGGGCGTCCTGAAGGTGGACCTCAGCCCCCCAGCTCGGGTGGGTCCACCAACGGCTCGGGCACCCATGGCACGAGCTCCTGGTATCTGGTGAGCAGGTGCCACGTGCCGTCGGGGAACCTCCGAACTATCCTCATCCCAGTGGCGGTGCTCCGGCCGGCCACGCGCACAGGAGTCGGAGGTAGCGGGAGCTGGGACACGGCCTGTGCGTACCCCAAGCCCCGAGCGATCCGGGAAACGATGTTCCCGCCCACTAACGCCCATCGCGATTGCCGATGATAATAACTAGCAAAATAATCAGCGAGGGCGTGCGCGAGGTGGCAGTGTCGGTGTGTGAGTACACACCGAAGAAAAAAAGGTCGGCGGCGTTGACCCTGTCGGTCCCCGCCCCACGACCAGCGACG